>WKLE02001310.1:25299-53736 GCA_014885115.2 Asterionellopsis glacialis | reverse complement strand
CGATGTCCTGATGGCGTCCTCATGGCTTCTCATATTGTATTTCCTGAATTTTCAATTTCTTGTTTTGTCCAGTCTACCATTCCAATCTATGAAATTCACCGACAACATTAGACGATTTGGGAAGAAAGAAGCCATCAGAAATCATCTGTTTTCTTTGTCTTTTTTTCTATAAAGGATACAACATAGAAGCTATCATATCATAATACAAAGAACAATTGAGAATCCATTGCAGATACACGCTCACGACTACAGTAAGCTACCATGAACAAAGCCTTCGCCTTCCTTTTTGTCTCAACTGCAATCGTCTCACCTGGATCAGCTTTTACATCGATCAGACCCCAAAAAGCTGTCCGTTCAATTGCGCTTTTCCAACAGAAAAAGGCCAGTTGGTCCGAGTACAAAGATCAATATGTAGAGCCTAATCTTCAACACGGAGTTTTGAATCAGTCAAAGGAGGACGCTGAGAAAGCTAAGGAAGCACACAAGAAGTCTGATGCTTATTGGGCTTGGCAGTTTGAACAGGACCTGGAAAAACTCCACATTATGGAAGGAAAGTTAGAGGTCGCGCCCTCTGAGGACAAAGGAAAACTCACCGAGTCGTGGTCACATTACAAACATGATCATATCGATAATCTCCCTTCTCCCTGAGTCCAAACACTTCGTTCGAAAGAGCTTTATCGAATTTTCACAGTCTTTCAATTTTGAAGAACGTTCATTTAAAAAAACTAGCGAGCTTGGATAATATGTGAAGTAGAATTATGTTTCCGTAAAGTTTGACTTTTTTGTGTTCTACAACTTTAATGAGGAAATTGCACTTAGCTATTGGTGATGCATTTGCTGTTGAGAATCTTCGTTCTCGAAGATGTCTTGGTTTGGATGATCAGCATTGTCATTGGCGTACTTTTTCAGTATTCTTTGAAGTAGTTTCGATTCCCTTGATTTGTTTTCTCTTTCCTACGAAGCAAGATATTAAGCTATTGTATTTTAAATACAGGATAAATATAAAATTATCACGCCCATTCCATGGTTGAGGTAAAGTCCTTTCTTTCCTGTATGCTAAAAATATTTCAGAATCAAAAAGTGCAAATCTTTAAGGTATAGTATCTAACAGGGGCTTGGCACTGCCGCCTAATCATCGCTAGGATCACTCTCTGACCTGGATAATTGAGTAGAAAGTCAAAGAATATATAAAACTTGGCATGGCTCCTGCATTTACAGGTTCTATGCTGGTTACAGTCACAAATATTTTCAAAGCATGTGTTATTGAGTAGGATGCAGAAAAACTGGTCATGCATGCTACGTGTCTTCATTACAAGTAGAACATGAAATAGCACTACCAATAACGTAAGACAATTTTTATCTCCCACCATGTCAATGGCCGTATCTGCAGGATCCTGCACGACGCAGTTTACGACGTTGATCAAGCGTTTGCAGAAACACCTACTTTTACGAAATGCAAACTCGTGCAAGGAGATGGGACATTCAACTTTGAGCAATGCCATCAATTTTTCAAACAATTCAGACTATTGATTATCCCGCTACTTCATATTGTCTGGTGTATGCATGAGTTTTCGCCCATCGACTCCTAGTCCGTAGTACCCCAACTATTCACTATCACATAATTAGCGTCTCCTCTTTCGAGCTTGATTACGTGATTGGTTGGGAGCACTACCACGCCTTTTATTACCTCTCCTGTCATTACCTCTCCTGTCAGGTTCGGGGTCCTCTGTTGTGCCCCTCCGTCTGTCATCCATTGCAGCTTGTCTTTCCATATCATCCCAGTCCATTCCTTGCTCTTCCAACTCTTCATCTGCATCGAAATCAGATTCTTCTTCGGATTCTGAATCAAATTCAGATTCTTCTTCTTCCAACTACAAGTAATATCAATTTAGCAAGGCCAGAAGTATGAGAAATAAGCATAGAAATAAAAGGATGAAACGCGAAACAAAAATAAGGTATCCTTTGAAATACTTACCGATTCTTCGTCTTCTGGACCACCTTCACTAAACTCGGAATCATCTTCGTCTTCTTCCTCATCGTCTTCGTCTTCTCTACCGTACATGCGAAGAAATTCCCACCCAGCTTCTTTTTCTGTGATCTCATCTTCTTCTGTATTCATGTAAAAACGATCATCATCTTTCACGGTGTTCATGATCTGCTTCCAGTTCAGGTTCATGGGACCTTCAGTGTATGTGATCTCCATATCCGTTAACCACTCCTACGAATTTTAAAAAAGCAAAAGAGGAAAGAAGTATTGTGAATTAGTGAAACGAATGTAACAATACAGAACCTGATATTGCGTTGAAAACTTCAATCAAACGTACCTGAATTGCATCCTTGTCGCCATTAGGAATCATATCAATCCTCCACGGCTGTTTGGTAAAATCTTTGTTAATTAGAACCGCATCGAATGCCTTGCTTAAATAGGTAACACGCTCAAAATGGACATGATCTACATCTGCCAAGTCAGTTAAGAAGAAGGGAGTTTCAGTCAAGTTCACAAGACAGTTTAATGTAGGTTGAATGAAAACCATTTCCTTGTGAGGATTTCCTTGAAAGCCAAGATCTCTGTAGGGGATATCAAACTCAATAGAGTAGTTGTTCCTTTTGGCAACATTATCCACCTTCTTACAAAATTCTTTAAAGGCTTGATTCAATCGTTTTCTCAAATGTCGTTCACGTTGTTCATCATCGACTTCATCTGGATCGTACATGCTGCGCCTACCAGCATCGACTGTTTGACTCGCATCGACAACTTCTGTAAAGAATTGAATGTCGCGTTGACGTTTCTTTCCAATCATAATAGGGTTCTTCAAGTGGAAGTGAACCAACACCATGATTTCATTTTCACAGGGTTGAAAGATTGCGTATTTGATATTGTTATACATGATATCTACAACTTCTTGACGAGTTGAAATGAAACGTAAACCGTTGGTGTGAGCCTCGAGATTACCTTGAGTTTTACGCCCATGAATGACAGGACGCATGGTCAAATCTGAAAGTCGTGGGACACGTTCATTCTTGGTTCGGACCAATTTTTCTTGTTCCACCAAATTGGCTTCTTCGATTTCTCGTAATTCTTTCGTCCTAGCTCTTTTCCTTAATTCTGAAATTTGACGAAAGGCTTGGGTGAGGTTATGACTATCCAAACTGCGGAAGGTCATTTCTCGAATAAAGGCTGCGTACGGTGCATACTTCTGAACAAGCTTGACCATATTACCCGGTGCATCCTTACCCAAGGCCATCCCTGCCGTGTAAAAGTTAATACGGAGGTACGTCGCAGCCTCATCTGGATCAGGTAATACTACATTCTTGATAGTACTGATATGGAAGGGGATGGGATTGCCTGAAATAGGTAAAATGACACACTGATTTGCCATATCAACCTTCACCTGATTAGGTTGGACGTAATCCGGATAATCTTTGGTACGTTTATAGGCTTCAAGTTCTTCAACCTTGTCAGCTTCAGCATCACCATTCTTGTTTCTGGATAATTTGGCAAGTTCACGTAATCGATCTTCATTACGACGATTCATTAAGTCAATTTGACGACGTTCACGTTCCGCGGCACCTTCTTGTACTTCCTGGGCAGCTGTTTGATGTACCGCGAGACGCGCCGATGCACGCTGTCCATTGGATGTTCCACCACCTTGCTTTTCCTCCTTTTGAAGTTTACGTGCCAATGCAGCATCACCCCCATCGTCTTCATCTTCTTCTGATTCGCCGCCATCCGAATCATCTTCATTGATGGTATATGAAACATCAGAAACGCCCTTGGCAAGTTTGGTCAAAACTTCAGGAGCATCTGGTTTGATGGCTATCATATCAGAAACAAGTAAGGAATATGTTGATAAGTTCTTAACCTATTCAAGAGAGTAAACAGAAGCATCGAAGAAGGAAATCATTAAACGTGTGAGATCATTTGAATCTGATAATTCGGTATTCAAGGTGTCACATGATGCTCTATCAACAACAAAAGGCTGCAATATGCAACCTCCAAACAACTTACCGCACTCTTACTGTTGGTACTGGATTTCATCTCATCTGTCAAGGGGATGCCTTGAAATCCAATCATAAGATTAAATACCATGCCCTTACGGAAGGGTGTTGAATTCTTGTGATTCAATAATAAAGCACTATCACGGAAGTCAAGTCCAATGGCAAATCCTAAATTCTTGGGCAAGCATTTGACCAAGGAATCATGTCCATGTGACTTCAAGTACATGACTGCAGCCTTGTAGACATCCTTGAGTGGTGCCCCCGGCACCATGGCTTCCAAACATGCTTCTTGTACACTCAACAATAATTCGTACCTTTCAGATACCTTTTTGGGCGGGTCCACCAAAAATGTGCGTGCAATGTTACTACAATACATTCTGTACCGTGATCCGAGGGATACAGTGATGATATCATACTTGAGTTCTTCGTCGTTGGATTGCGCAGATATCTTTATGTCATATTTACCCCCACTCTGTACGATAGGATAATAACAGGAATCGACATCATCTGAGGGGACCTTTAAATTAATTTTGGATGGATCGCTAATCATGGCATCAATTTCAGATGCCAATTGTTCGTGTGTGACCTTTTGTTCCGAATCAATGATTTCTTCAATGCGTGGTATACATCCGTGTTTTAATATTTTGTTGGAAAGGACAGATGATTTCTTTAATAAATCTAATTCCGATTCGTCCTTGGTGGACATGGCAAAACTCACACCTGGTGAAATATCTACCAGTTCAATGGTTCCCTTATTATCATCGTCGTCACCACCTTTACTTTGCTCTTCTAAATACTTCTCCCATGCAGCTACAATCACAGCATTGCCCTCTTTATTGGTCTCGTGTTCTTTCACTAACAATCCAACCTTGGCAGCATTTTCCTTATTATTATTTTCGGCAGAACTTTTTTGAATCGCTTGGAATAACTTTTCGTAGTTGGAAGCATTGCCATCTCCTTTATTTCGCGTTAAAAAGGTAACACCTGCAATGGGTCCGTCCGATTTAGGATTTTTTGAAGCTCCCGAAAGGAATTCTACCTTTTTCTTGGCTGCCAATATAAAACATTTGCCACTCAGGGTGAGTAATACAACGGTATCTGGCAATTCATATCCAAATAAATATTGTTGTAAAATGACACTTTTTAAATACACGGAGGATTCATCACTTGTAGGACCACGATTAATACAAAAACATGATGCACCACCCCATGCAGATCTATATATTATGTTGTATTGTGTTGTGTGATCGTGCGAACGAATCATGGTTTATGATTGAAAATGGTGGAGTGTGTCATGGGCGAAAAAGCAATGCATAAAGCAAGGGTTAAGGAAAGGGAAAGGACGAAAAGCAAAAACATGAAAAAAAGCCCTTGTGAGAATTACCAAGCATTCTTTACACTTGGCTTATGACCCAATCAACGTCTGAGACGTACCGATTTTTCAGAAAATGAGCATGCAATTTTCCCAAACGAGTATAAAACCGATCAACGTCGAGTTCAGGTTGACTGTCCCCCATTCTTGTAGTGCCTGATTGTACAGTTGTTTACTTGATAAGGAAGCTTTGCTGATGTAGTTCAAGTTATTCACCAACGTCGCTAAGTTCCTCTCTATACTATGCAACACTGGTGTCTAGTTTTGAACCGTCTAAACCAACAACGCAACTTGCACGGGTTGCCAACAAAGGAATGATGAAGGCTGCGGGGTGCTCTATCCGCCAGTCTCTCCAGCTACTTTGTGTTTGTGTTTACAGACACAACTTTGGTGACGGACAATTCCACACAATCATCCGTACAAAAATAACGCAGCAGAGTGGAGGGATGAGGGGAGCAAGCAAAAGATAGAGAGAAGAGCCACAGAGGGGTGGCTACTGTGTGGGGGGTGGGACAAGAGAGACACACTTCGACAGGAAGAGCGCTCAAAATTTTGGCGCAACAATCTACATACCACATTGAACTTCTACTTATATCATAGTATGTACTTTCGTAGAAATGATTAAATGACAACTTCCTTGGTACCCCGTTAAATTTTTTTAGATTCCCTGTAAATGTACGAAATTCTCCCCGTGTTTCATGAAAACGGATAGACCTACGTACCGGTACTGACAAAATATCTTTCCCTCGTGCAAAATTTCAAAATTCTGCCGGATTGAGTCAATTTTTGGTGCAGGCGGATTAAAATGCACTGTTTTCTATCTTATCTTTTTTGGCGAAAGAGCGTGTTGACGACCCATCAACGATCCAGCACATTATTCTCTTCTGCATCCCTTTTCTGTTAGAACTTTGTTACGTTCATAGAAAGTCGCAGCTACTGGTGATATAAAAATCTGCTCTTATATGTACGGTATTCCAAAGATACTACACTGAATCTTTTTTAAAAAAAGACAAACATATCATCATGATGAAAAAGAAGTCATCGTCCTTGACAATGGTTATGGTTGTCATGCATAGACTCATCATAATCTCAATCATCATATCATCGATTTTTGTCCAGGGTATGATGTTATCGCCTTTATTTAATCAACGTGCACAATGGCGTAACACTCACCTTTTCTCTACTATGAATACAAATCGAAGAGATTTTGTAGTCCAAGGTCTTGTAGGTGGGATAGCTGCTTCTGCATCAATTCCGGTACTGGCAGTAGAAGCAAAAGAGGAAGAAGAAACAGCAATAACAACACAGAGTGACATAGAACCGACATGGGTATCCGACTTGGATTCAAAAAATGTCAAATGGGATACTACTACGAATACTAATGATGGTACTGATGTACAATGGAATCAATTACGGTATAAAACAAGTACATTGGAAGGACAACGACAGGGACCACCTACAATTGAAAAAAACCAAGTAGCTACACCCTTTCCATCTTGGATGGAAGGCACATGGTTAGTATCTTACAAATTTATAAAAGCTACCTTTCCTCAGGGACGTGATAAATTGAATCTTCGTATTCCAGGTGCAGGATTAGGGACATGCTTAGCATTACCGAACGTAGGATATAATCCATCACCATTTACGTGTCGATATTTAAAAAAGATGAGTAGTAGTAGTGACGTTGTATATGAAGATTTAGCATACAATGTTCCTAGACGATTTGAAGCCTTTTGGCCCGAAAGTAAGGTGACATCTATTCAAACAGGGAAAGGTGACACCATCAATACAAATGACAACAAGACCACCAACAAGATGACACCTAAATGTTTCGTCACGGGTGAGGGTTGTACAGTGGAAGAAAATCCATTTTTACACGATGTACCACTCTCCAGAGTTGCCATGGAGTTTTCAGGTCCTACACGTCGTGGTGGATATTTGTCACAATCCATTGATACGACAATGGTAGGTGGAGATTCCTACTACTACTACACTCCGTACGATTCCATCAATGGCAACGGCAACAACAATAAGAAAAAACAACAAATATTTTCAGCATATCGCCAATATGTTCAATTCAATGTCAATCAAGATTTGCAAACTTTTTATAAAGAGTATGTCTCACTGAATGTGCCAGCATCAGTGGTATCAGGGAACGAGGAGATAGAGGAAATTACAGGTCGTATTCGTGTGGCAGCTTTTCTCCCTCCAAGTGAAGCAATGGCCGTATCATCATCGTCGTCGCCACCGCAAGTACCCTACGACAATACATCAGCATTAGCGCTGTATGATTACAAAATCAAAATGAAATACATTTCAGAAGAAGAAGCTTCTTCAGTATAACTATTAAACCTGAATTTCAATCTAATTTATGACAACATACACTGCCTCATCCCTTTTGAAACACTCCTCCAAGCACTTTAGGTAGCACTTGACAATTAATAAGCAAAAGCAGTGCCATGAGGACATTATAGCATGTCGCATCCTCTGTGAAAAATGGACTCTGCTTCCTCGTGACGTCAGCGAGTTATTCGAAGCTACAGCTACAATTATTATAGAAATACAATATATTCGAGGATTCTGTATAAACTCTATTAGGACATCTTAGCTATATTGGATTGAGGTGTATCTTTGAAAATAGGTGGGCTCATTCATACTTGCATTGTTGTATTTTAATTTTGTTTTCGTTGCCTAGTTCAAGGTAAGCTTCCTTCATCTGATGGTGATACTGATGACGGTGAATTGGATCTCTTTTTCTTATTATTATTCTTTTCAATAACCGAAGGAGGGACCTTTCCCTCAATCGAACCATCATTCAACCATACTTCACCTCTCATAGAGGAAGCATCCCATCTTGACACTTCCATTTCCTTACTCTTTTTCAACACCTCAGTCATGGGTGGGAGAAGCTTTTCTTGCTTCGTCTCTTCCTCGAGTTTCAAACCCACGCTATCTGCCACTAGGTCTGTATCATCCCGGACAGCAAAGCTCTCACCCATTGATCGACGATAGATCTCCTGTGCTGCACTAATGTTTCCAGCATGTTGCTCCATGATTTCATATGATCTCCAAAGCGCAATTTTCTCATTACTTGATGCGGGAAATTGTTTCAAACATCCTGTTTTTAAGTTCAGGTGAGGAGAAAAGAGATCAAAAGTGAGGAAAAAATTAAACGTTGCTCTTGATGAGTGACCCCACACTCCCACAAAGGTCATCTTGTCAAAAAGTCACATCCTCTACTTACTTTCAAAAATATGTCTTGCATCTTCAAAATTACCAATATCTTCTTCCATCCGGGTCCATGCCGTTATGGTGGCAACATTTCTATTATCCGCATCAAGTGCACGATTGAAGCATCGTCGTGCAGCGGCATAATCACCCTCACGGGCCTCAAGGACACCCCAAGCCTGCCATAGACGTGCACATTTGTGTCCACCACTTTTACCACCCGACAGCGATGCGCATGCCCAAATACCCTGTTGGAAGATGTCTCGTGCAACTTCAGGTTCACCATATCGAGTTTCCAATACACCCCATGCTTGCCATACTGGTGCATGTCGTTTGTTCACTTCTGTTCCACGTTCTAACAAATCACGTGCCATATCAATATCACCTAGGTCAGCACAATACAAGGCGTAGGGTTGCAATACACCAGCATCTCTTGGATTAATGAGGAGTGCACGTTCGAATAATCCAATCGCCTTTCGACTATCACCCTCCGGTCGTCGTGTTTCCATAATTGCATAGGCTTGCATAACACGTGAATTGCGTTGATCAAATGATAGGACCTTTTCAAAACACTTTTCTGCCGTGGACCAATTTTCTTGATCCGCCTCTAACAAACCTAATTGGAGTAATGCTGCCGAACACTTTGGATCTACCTTCAAGGCTGAATTGAATAAGTCTCTTGCCTTTTTGGCATTACCTGCCTTTTTATATTCCAAAGCTGCCCAAGCGGTATAGACATAGGATGATGGTTTTTTACCAGCTCGTTTTAATTCTCGTTCTGCAGTTTGGTAACATGCTCTTCCAGCAGCAGCACCCTGACGAAATTTTCTCGTACGGAGTTGTGCGAGGGATACCCAACCAGCAGCATGAGATGGACGTGATCTAACAGCTTCAATGTACAATGCCTCTGCTTCTGACAAATGTCCCATTTTTTCTTCCAATGCACCGAGGGCTTGCAATAAGAAGGGATTCGCACCCTTGTCGTATTGTGCTGCCATTTCATCTGGTTTACAAAAGGATTGTGTAAGACCTGCTCGTAGGCATTCCTTGGCACGTTGAAAATCTCGACGACGTTCTGCAATTTTGGACAATCCAAGGTAGGCTCTACCATCTCGAGGATTCATTTCAAGTGCCATTTCATAAAATTCTTGTGCTTCTTCGATACGTCCATGTCGTAATTCACGTTTGGCAAAGTAGACAAGTCGATCAATGTTGACATTCAGGGCAGCTCCGACACGGCGTCCATCACGGAATTTAACAGCACCTTCTCTGTTTAAAGATGTATCATAATAGTCACCTGCAGGTGTACGGCGATATCCATATACACTTTCTTCCACCTTGCGTGATAACATTCGATCTACAATCACTTTGGAAGATTCATTACGCGTAGAAGAAGATACAGTTTCAAGAGGATTGATTGCTTCATCCTTGTCAGTACTAGGACTCCTCCTGCTGATACTGCTGCTGCTGCTGCCGCCGCTGCGGCCACTCAACAGTTCAGTAGAATTGGCACCACCGTTCTTTAATTGTCCGTTCGATAACAGTGGTTCCATGTAGGGTAATGCACTTGAGAGTTTAGGTTCACGGTACACTCTCTTCATGGATGGACCTCGTTTGGTGTTTTCGTTGCTGCTACTGCTACTGCCTTTGGATGCAATGGAAGCATCACGTTTCTTGACACCATACAAGTCTTCTTCGACAGCTTCTTCATCACAAAAAGGAGCAGGAAATAAAGATTCAAAGGACCATATAGAAGGAGGTGTTTTTCCCTTTTCATAATTTTGTCGTAATTGTTCATATTCCTGTTGTCGTACTTGACGTAGTTTTTCATAGGCCTTTTCGGTCACTGGTTTTTCTTTCTTTCGTCTATACTTTTTACGATTGCGACGTCGTTTATTTGTCTTTGCCGTATTGTTATTGTCGTTGTTTGTAATTTCTTGATCTTTACTACCACCACCACTTCTTTTTGTAGTAGTACGTTGACCCTGTTTGAAATTACCCGAGCTTTTACTTGGTTTGATTTCACCAGGTAAGGATCGTAAGGAAGAGGAGGATGACGATGTTATTTTTTCAGGAGGTGACATGACCATATTATGGTTTTGAAAAGAATTCCGCCGTATTCTAGATGCTGGAATCAGAAAGGCAAGGACGTGCAACTTGGAAAAGAAGGAGGAGGAATCACATAGTAGACATGTAGTAAGAATAGCCAAGAAGGATATACGGTCTTGTAGTCTTAATCGCCATATCCTTGTGGCTGTACTGTTGCTTCCGGAACTTGTCATATTTGAAAAAAAAACTAACTTTCTTGCAAGACCAACACAAAATGTAGAAACACAACTATAAATAAACCGTTTGACCACCTTTCCTTCCCTTCTATAATTGAAACTCAGTGTTCATCAAAGGTAATCTAAAGAAGGACAGAGAAAGAGTGTTGTTGTGTTAACCCAAGCTGATCTTTCGTTAGACCCAGAGTGCTGCTGAGTGTCCCTGTTGTTGAATGATGAAGACCAAGTTGAACCTCACGCACCGACACCAAATCAAATGATATCCCTCCCGAGATACAACGAAAAAAACACAAAGCAACACCCCACTTTGTCTCTGACGATAAACACAAAACACAGCATGTAGAAACGTGCAGTCACAGTTCGCATGCCACTGCGTGCTTCGACAACACAGAAAGCCTGTTCTTCGGCAGCTGGTTGGCTGATTTGATGACAAACTTTCAATACACGTGGAAAGGTATGTTTGATGGAGATTCCGATACCCGGTCATGAAAACTTCAACTTGTGTACAATTGTTGAAATTTCATACACAACAAAATTAGAATAGGGAATGTTGCCTCTTCTATCTTATTTTAAATTCAAAAGTGCCGATCTTTTGGCATCCCGTTTTTGTCTGTCTTGCAGTGGTATGGGTGTGTTGGCTCATTATTTTTTTCGAAACAACCCACAGAAACAGCACATACGTGTTGAGTCAGTGGTTGTGCGCAGACCGTGCGGTTAGTCAGAGCTCGATCCCTCTTGTCAGAGGACTCCTTCGATTCATAATATAAACTCCTCTGGATATCTTTCTAATTTCTGCTGACTTTCTTGACACATCCAGAGAAAAAGTGTAATCTAGTTTGTCGCGCCGGCTTTTTCTTGTGGCATCTTGTCTGGTTTGGCGGCTTGCCAGTGCCCAGCGTACCCAGGTATTCGCGAAAAAAAAGTTCCGGTATGCACGTCACACATGACTGCTGTTAAGAAAATTCTTCTCTCGTATGGTGTGTCAAGTGTCTCCTCATGTTGGCACCTTGTGGAACTCAAGAAGAGACGAGACGCTCATGACTGGACCTTGACAAACTCATGGAAACAAGGAATCAATAGAGAGAGGCAAGACAAGATAGCAAAGATATTACAAGAGAACTTTGATCAAGAGTTTCTTTTTCAAGAAGAACTAGAGTTCGTAACTCTTCATTGAGCAAGAGAATTTATTGTTCATTCATCATGGATTGTTCAGAACTTCTTTCTCATGTCGAACAATTGGAAACCACATTACCTGAATTTGTAGCAGGATTGAATGGTAACTTTGGACATGCCCAACCACCAAAGATATATATGAGTTGTCGTTTGGATGATAACCATACTACTACTGCTACTAACAATGAAACATTTGTAGCTGTAGCTACAACTCGTCGAAGTATTTCGGCACAACTCGTCGTATGTGGTGGTGAAAAGGATACCAGTACTACTACACGAACAGAACCCATTGAAGTTTTACGACTTTCCAACAATACTACACAATCATCGTTGTCGTCATCCGAAAGTCAAAAGGATGAAGAAATATCATGTGCAGTTGTATTAACCTTGGATGGATCTTTGGTAAAGAAATTTAATTATCAAACGCAGAATGATTCAATCGTACATGTAGCTGTGGTAGTGGGGACAAGTCGTACACGTGTCTTATCCGTAGAATTGGTTGTTGATTTGTCCACCGGTATGATTCAACGATTATTTTTAGATAATGATAATGATGCTACAGAATCATCATCGTCCTCCTTTTGTTTTGAACCTATACCTGCAGATATAACTCAAGATACAGATAAGAATAAGAATACGAAAACAACAACAGTTACCAAAAGGACCTTGTCAGGTGGTAACTTGCTAAACCTTGCCGATAGTGATGATAATATGAATGTGGATGAACCATTTGGAAGAACAAGTAAGAAAGATAAGTATTCACGTAAAAATCGAAAAGATATGTTATCCCAAAGTCAACATGGTACACCTGCAGAACGGTCACCTGAAATTGTGCAACCTCTCAAACGATCAGTGGTAGATGAAGACGCAATTACAGCCAACACTACCCTCCAGGAAGAGGAAGAAGAAATCAAAATACATGCATTCCATCCAACTGGTGGTGTATCCTCAATAGCTGTATATGATTATGAATTACGTGATGGCAAGTCAAGACGTCATGCTGTATGGATATCATACGGGGATGGTACTATTGTACGATTACACCGTGCAGGGTTTTTTCCAACTATTGTACGGAATGCAGACTTGTTGGACAAACTATTCGAATTGTATCATTCGGAGGATGTCTTAGTGCGAAGTCGGGTAGTTATTCCAGAAGAGGATACCACTCAACGTTTATCTATCCTTCCCTTACCTAAATGTCATCCAACACTGTTGGCACCACCACCATCTATATCCAAGAATAATTGGGAAGCAGCAACAGATGGTGTCATATCATCCGCTAGTAATTCAGAAATAGATTCTGGTGAAGATATGGATAAAGGTCGTGATTGTCATGAAGCCTTGGTGTATGGTGATACCGGCAATTCGGGGAATCTTCCTGTCTTTGCATTCTTTTCATCAGAAGTTCAATTGGGAAATGCTACAGTAGAGGATGGAACTGATACCAAGGGAGAATCTCAATCAGATCATGAATTGTTAGGTGCAATTACAAGTAATGTTATTGGTGGAACCAAGGCTATAGTAGGGGGTGTCTTTGGTGTTGCTGTGGGAGCTGTGAAATGGGGACTTGGTGGTAGTTCCTCAAGTAACAACAAAAAGGCTAAAACAGAGAATGAATCACTCGTTCAAAATAATAGTGCTGATAGTAATGATTCAGGAGGAGGAGGACCTGATTCATCTCCTGAACAAATTGAATCATCATTCCCTAGTATCCATAAAGAACCGATTCGATTATATTGTGGTGTCGAGTTACATGATGCACCTCGTCAGATCACATCCATATCTATAGATCCGGAAGGGAATTTAGCTGCCGCCGCAGATACATTGGGTAGAGTCATGTTGATTGATTTATTTGATAAACAAATTGTACGAATGTGGAAGGGTGTACGTGATGCAAGTTGTTTTTGGATTCAAACACCTAAACGAGATATTCAAACCAATGATGACAACCCATGGAAAAAGAAGTATAAACTGTATCTTGTGATACATTCCAAACAACGTCGTACGGTGGATGTATGGCGTACTCAACAGGGACCTAGAGTCAAATCGATTCAAGTTGAACGTGATGCACAAATTGTTCAATGTAATATCCAATCCAGTCATCATGGACCACTTGCCAAGTGCTTTGTAATTCATTCAACTGCACCTGGTGGAGCAGCAGACATGAATCGAATGGAACCACTTGACATTGAAAGTGATGGTGCAAGTACTATTAGTAGCACTGGTGGTACAAGTCCAACGCAGCAATCAAGGTCTCTTTCGAGGTCCAAGGCGGCAGTTAGGTTACAATTATTGAAACAAATGCTATCGGAAACAAATGTCCCATCGAGCACTGATGCAGTGTTCGAAACATTTACACAGATTACATCATTGACAGACTTATGTTCAGCTCTTGATTTACTTTCAGTTGCCAAACAGCTGGAAGAGAATATGGGTGTTGACGGGGCTAGTTTTCATGCTACTGCTATTTCACATTGTAGAAAGAAACTAACGACTATTTTATCCGAAAGTCAAGGAGATGTATTTGCAAATCCTCATGTCAAGTTATTCTTATCGAAAATTAAGTACCATACACAGATTATTGATGCATACGAGGTTTTACATCAGTTTGAAACGAAATCGCTTGGTTTCGATTCGGAAGATGATGATGAAGGTGGTGCACCCAAGAGTTCATGGTGTATTGAAGCTCAGGCTTGGATAGAAACATACGAGACGGTGACAGGTACCAGTATTGATGCACAACTTGCACCGCCCGTAACAGATCCGTTACGGTTCTGGTCATTTTCCAAGGCATGCTCACCACCTGCCGATTCAGATGTATCTGATAAGCAACATGCCAAGATTCAGGTACACTTTACAGATAGTACCAGAAGCCGTACAGAGATTCTAGTCCACATCTTTCGACCTTTCCTTCAAGATGTCTTTGCGTACAAAACGGTTAATTCTATCTTTGATCGGTTAGGTCTTGGTCAAGATTATGATTACTTGTGTCGATGCTTTGGAGAATGGTTCATGACTCTTCCAACTAAGGTTGCAGCACAAAAAGGGTTTTATAATGCAAAATCTCCCATGGTACGATGGTTACAAGAAATTGTTATTGATCATCCTCCGCAAGCCAAAACCCCATTAGAATCGCTCTTCAGGTTTTGTGAAGAATCTGAAGATCTTCCCAGAGCATTTTTACTTGCAGCGTTGTGCAGGGAAGCCATCTCAGCAGCGACTAAACAATTAGAAGCAAAGACATACGGTCTAATCCCTTGGTCGAGCTCTGTTTATCCGTATGATACCTTGCTACGAAAACTTCGAGTATGTTTGTTGGTTTCATTGCGTTTATATGGTATGCCTCTAGGAGCATTTCCCATCACTGTGAAGAATGTTGGTGACGGGAACATTTTTTCTGTCTTTGAATGGGTAGCGAGAGATGAGTTATTGACAAGTCATGATCATGATGAAATTGTAATGCTCGAAACAGCCTGTAAAAGTAGTGGTCTTGTCACTCATCCGTCTCTCCCGGAAGATGACAGTCCTCTCCGTTGGACACGACTACAACGTGTTTGTATTGCTGTCGCGAATCAGCAAGAATCATCAATTTCAACAAAGATTTTACCCGATGAAAAACCTGGAGCATTGTTATTGTATCTTTCAAAGTTTAACCAGCCGGGATATCTTGTGGCACATCGCGCTTTACTATTAAGTGTGTCCTTTGGGAAACATCCGACTGATTTACAAATTTTACAAGATACCACAACGGCTTTGAAAGCATTGGATGATTATCCTGAATTATCTGCCATGAGTGCAGCAGTCCGTGTTGAAGTATGGCAAAATCAACTTCGTCCTGTATACAGAGCAATTTTGTTTGGGTTTGAAGATGTTCCCGAACTTAGTGAAGAAATCCTTGCACCTCTTGTGTATGATAATGCATATTGGCTTGGTGAATTTCATCGTATGGCCTTGGAGGTACTCACCATGATTGCAGGGTATTCTTGGGACGATCAAGACCTGGATGAGAAGTTTAAGTTTACTCTTGATGAAAATGAAGACAGCAACAAGGACAATCAAAGGAATGACAAAAACGATGATGATCGTCAGTACAAGAAGCAATTACCTTGGCCTCCTGCCAAAAATGATGTCGTTCTTCAACGTATTGTGGAACGTCCTAATCGTTATGTGAAGAAAACGTCATTAGAGTTACACATGGCCGTTGTCTGTGGTGCTCTTGCATCAGATGATTTGTCACGTCTATCTGATTGTGTTGCTGATTTATACGAAGCTTTCCAAACAACATCTCTCTTTACACCTACTGATGAATCGTGGTTTCATAAGGATGATCAAGTTCAGATGCAACAACGACATGAATTTGTAGAACGAGCTATTCTACTTCGTGCTCATCGCATAACATCCTCCACAACAACGTCGTCCTTGGATCAACAACAAGATCTGGGTAGTAGTTTGATGGAATCTGTGTTGGATACGTTGGAGTTGGATGAAATTGACACATTAGCGGATTTATGGAATATCCCATCCACGTTTGTCAAAACAACCTTTCTTTTATCAGTCTATGAATTATCCCAAGATTCCATGGTGGATAGTTTAACCACAAAAAGTATATCTGAATTGGATGTACCATTGTTTGTCACACAAGCATTGAACATATGTTGTCGTCGATTGCAATATGTATTGGTCCAATTGCAACGATCGTCACAATTACGACATTATTTGTCCATGTTGGATGCCGATACGTGTCAATTCATACGTGATCGTGCGACAGAATCAACCAGTTTGTGTCAAACATATGGAATTAGTCCTGTAGAACCGTATCATGTCTCCATAACGAATACGCATTCGTTTGTGTTACGATTGTTAAGTTTGGTGGCTGTGGGTGCACCGAATGAACGTGTCATGGTTCATTCCTTGAGTGTATTGACGGGGACCTTGTTGAAGGCTGGATTAGCAGAAGAACGAGACAAATCATCACCAGATAATCTCTTGTTTTAGAGAAGGGTGTGCATGATGTACTAAAAAAAAGAAAGACAGCAATGAATAAAGTGTATCAAAGAATATAAAATAATAATACTGCTAAAGTTTGTTACTTGAGTTACAAAATTGAAAAAACAAACAAGTCCTTTATTAAAAAAAGAGAATTCTTTCAATGTATGAATAATAATAATGATAATAATGAGTAATGTAAACAGACTTAATAGGTCTGTCATGCGGAATACACAACGAATGGAATTGTCGTCAATCTATAAAAATGTAGAGAGAGACCTTTGAATACAGAAAAAATAATACTTCAATCCAATTTCAGTATTTCTTTCTTGTCATTGTCTGTGTCCTTGTTTTCACCGTTGTTTGTTATAGTAGCTGCTGCTGCTGCCGTTTTTTTTTGCTAAGTTGTTCTTGTCCCTCTTTTTTATATATAGTTTTAAAATGCCAAGGGATGAGATAAGTGTTGTACTTCCATTTCATTTAAACGTTGACTTGAAAAAGAAGAGGATGATAATTCATTTGTTTCGTCACCTTGATCTGCAAAAGCTAATCCAATAGGAGTATCTGCATTCTTCTGGGTTGCAGGATTTTCTTGACCACAAGAAATTGAAGTATTGTTATTAAGAGTGGTGGAAGTTGGTTCTTGCTGCTGTTGTAGCTGTACATTGTCAACATCAGTATCACCACTACTGCTAGTACTAATTTCTCCCAAGGCTTCTAAAAAGCAATAACTATCGGTTCTTCCATAGGTAGCATTAGGATTGTCTGTAAAAATAGCAAATGTATCTGGATCGGAATGATGTCTGTTATGATTGGAATTACGACGACGTTCTTTTTGAGCCAGAATCGTATGTTCATTATCATCCATACTGATTGTATTCATAGTGGTAGTCAAATTGCTGTTGTCGATGTCGATGTCGTTGTTGTTATTCAAATAATCATGGGTAACAGTTTTTCTTGTCCTGCTGCTGTCATTTTCATCCTTGACTTTGACAAAATATTGATGACCTTCTTCTGTAATAGGAGAAGGTGGAAGAAGGGTGGGCATAATCATACGTCTTCGAGGGGGTGGAAAATTCGATGTTGCATTATTATCTAATCGAATATGAACATTAGGTTTCGTCGTAGTGTCATTCGTATGATTCTCGTGAACTTGATTACTACTGTTACTTTCCGTAGCAAAACTAGTTGCATTCGGTAATAGAATGTTGGAAAGATCGGGACTCATCTTGAAATAGGGACCGTTGAGTTGGTGGTGGTGGTGTTGTTCTTTGCTAAAATGACAAGACGTGAAATGAATGTGTTGAGATGTTTGGTGCAGAGGAGGGAGGTCCGTGGTGTGCTGGAGACTCTACTCTTGATGATCTTCAATGTGAGCTGGAAAAAAACAGATGGCCAAGGAAACAACGTGTCTTTTTTCTTTCTCTTGACTACGATCTTTTATTTTTTCCTGGGATACCCGCAATAAGCGTTCAACGTGTGTGTGTGTGTGTGTAGTCGTGTGTGTTTTTGTAAATGTGTATCGTTTTTAGAAGGCTCTATCTCTCTACTGATGAGCAAGCAAGAATACAAATATAATAGTCTTGTCACGGTGTTTTTGGTGTTGCAAGTCAGGGTGTCGACTTTTTGTGTGTGTGTTTCTCGGACAAATTATGTCAACTCCGCGTGTTTCACTCGCTTTTTGTGAACATTTGACTGGTACTGACACATGTAATATTCAGTGTGTGTCAAAATCATAAAACTTGAAAGGCCCAAGGAAAGTCGTAGAACATGTACGCATACGTATGAAGATGTAGAAGAAGTATTGTGTCAAAAGCTTCGTCATCTCATGCGGGCAGTACACGTCACCCTTCAGATTTATACCCTCGTTTTGTATTTCGATGATAAACAAAGTTTATATATAGAATCGAGTAATACATACTATGGAACAATGTAGCATCCTACGTTTGCCTGACAATTCTTTTCGACAAAAATATGATTCAAGAAGAATCGCGGATCAGAAGAGACGGAAAGAGCGATACAGTATTCCCCAAATCCCGCTGGACACTCCCTATCGTGCACTTAGTTCTAGTCACTAAAAGCTGCTCCATAGGGGTTCGGTTCGATCTCCAGTAAAAGCTATAAATTTTCAATTTACCTCGTGAACGGGCGGACATTGGTTTTTGGATTTGCCTCTCCCTTCCTCTGGATTCGCGACCTTGTCGACATTGGTTAGACTAGATTAGCCCCCAAATATAAAGTCTTTGACAATGACGGAAATGCTTTCGTCGGCGGCGACTCCTAATGGAGGTGGCAGTACTGCCGCTTCTTCGAATAGAAATACAGGAGCCAGTATCCTTTCCGAGAAAGTAAGTCGTGCTCTTCAAGTCCGAACAGATACAGTTGCCATGAAGGCTGCACTGGAAGCTTTGGGTCAATTGCCTGATTCAAGTGTAACGGCACCGGGAAGCAATGCTACTGCTGCTTCTGGAACAACCGGTAGTACGAGTACTGGTGGTATTGTTGATTCGAGATCTGTACGTGTTGCAATTGAACAAGATGCCTTACGACAAGCCTTATTAATGCAAGATGAATTACAGGCATTGGTAAATACTGTAAGTCGATTACGACAATCTGTGTCAGAAACAGCCTCCATTGCAAATCGTGTCAGTCAAGCAATTGATGCAGATGTTGTATCGTCATCGTCGGCCGTAATGATAAATGTATCGGAAACCAAAGACGGTGAGGAGGAGGATGGTGATACTCTCGGGGTCAATAATAATAATAATATGGTACCTAATGGTGGTGATGCCATGGAAAATGAAAGACAATTGGCTGCACGATTATTTGATGCCTTTCGTGAACGGGATGAGGCAGCTCAACAAGCGGAAACTGTCAATAAGTTTTTAGAAAAGTTTGATTTGAATGAAAATGATTCTGCCTTATTGAATACGTATGGATTTGAAGATATGAACATGGGTGATGAGGGTGATCCATCCTCCACATCTACCATGAATGCCATGGCATTCTTGGATGCTCTCGAACGTGTACGACGTATCCGTTCGGAAATTGGAATTACCTTTGGTACTACTACGTCACCCTCAGATATGTTGAAAGCTGGCAGGAGTAGTACTCAAGATGGTGGTGGTAGCTTTACAGAAGCCCAAAAACTCGGTGCTACATCTGCGATCCGTATGATGGAATCCTTGGCAACAAAACAAGAAAATGCATATGAACGTTTGTACCATTGGTTACAAAAACATTTGAATTTAAATAGTGCAGCACATGTTCCTACATCAGGTGGAGGTCAATCACATCTTCATTCCTCCATGGCACAACCACATCATGCCATGATGATGGATGAAGATGCCATGGACGAAGCCTTGAGTCATCCATTTGTACGACGATCCTTACATGTACTCCAACATGTACCAGCCTTTTATTCGCATACGCTGGAATTGATTGCATCGTCAAGACGATCGGAAGAAACGAGGAGATTCTTGTTGGCGTTAACGTCGGGGTACAATGGTATGCCACCAATTGAAGTGAAAGCCCATGATCCTGTCAATTATGTCGGTGATATGTTAGCATTTACTTTCCGATCCTTTAATATGGAAGCTGATATTGCACGTGGACTTGTAGAATATAAAGAAGAATCAGCTGGTAGTGATGATGAAAATGAAGAAGGAACTGCCCAAGCTGAAGCAAAGGACGAGAGTAAGAATGATGATGATGATGGCCTTGGCGGTGATACTGAGGATGATACCATGGACTTGGATAAACCCATGGGTGCTGCAGAAATATTGGATCATGCCATGAGTGGTGTATCACGTCCATTGAAATCTCGTATCTTGCAGGTAGTAACATTATTGGCACGACGACCTGATGAAGATGATGACGATGTGGATGATGATGATCCACATGGTGGTGCATCACAATTAGAGAATATGGATGAAGAGGGTGCTGTAGCACGGAATCGTATCTCTTCCTTGTATTCATTGTGTGGCCTTTTACTATTTTATCATGCCGCCATTACGAAAACTATTGGGAAACTCCCATCGTCGTCGTCGTCGTCATCCGATGTTACTGTGCCCAATTCAGTAGGTATGGCAGTCATGGAATGTTTAGAAGAAGCTGCACAATCGTATGCAGCGTCGATGAGAGTTTACAGTGCCATGTTGGAATCACTTACAATGGTATCAGGCGAGTCGGAGGCCTCACTTGCCCATTCCATGATGACCAAAATTGCGGAAGCACGATCAGCTTCACCTGGATATTCCGTAGATGTTGCCTGTCCCAAACCTCAAGTGGAAACATCATTGTCACTTGACTTTGCTTGTGAAACACTTGTAGAGAATTCATTATCCTTTTGTCGTACGTTGGATGATGCGGTGACGCTCAAGGTGGCTGTTACCACAGCCAAGAAGGCTGGTTTGGCAACATCTCGTGCTGCTTACTTTAGTAATTTAATTTCGGAAAAGGAGCAAAAGATGATTTATGAATTAGTGGAGTCGGAAACTAAGGATGTTTTGGAACACTGTGGACTTGGATCATTGGTGACGGCATGGAAACGAATGCAACAAGTATATGTTGATGGGATGGTCATGGCAACACATCCAGGATTATCACCTGAAGAAGTTGAAACATCCATGAAGGAGTTCTATTCTTCCCTTTATTCGCCACCTCTACCTACCTTGGAGAATGTCAAAGATCCTGTGTTACGTAAGAGCGCAAGATCTCAAATAGCCGAAAGTGTTGCCAAGGAATATGCGGAACTTTATGAAGCATTAACTAGTGACATGGGTGGATATGTTGATCTTGGCTTTATGGGACATACACCAAGTCAAGTTAGAACATTGTTTTCGGCATAAAAAAGAATATAGTTTTAAGATATTAGAATTGTCCCCCCTATACCCATAATAGAATTTCTTTGAAATTTTGATATGTCAAATTATAAAGTATGAGACAACGAAAATTATGATTTCTTCTTTTTACATCTGTAAACACTTTAGGTCATTTACAGTGAAAAGACTATCGTTTAGTTGGAGAGCCAACCTGCGCGATAAAAGAAGCAAAACATGGATGCAGCAAGACCCCCCATGAGTCCTAAGACAATAAAGTATGCATTTTCACGTTGTAATTCAGGCATATTGCTAAAGTTCATTCCGTACAGTCCCGCGAGGAGAGTAAGGGGTAAGAAAATAGCAGAAAGAACCGTCAATACATTCAATCGACTGTTGATACGGTCCTGTTGAGCAGATTCCAATGCAAGTCGCATGTCAGCTATGCGTTTTTCTATCCGAAGTCCTGTTCGTTCGGTGGATTCTGCGGTTGATACTAAAACCCCAAGTGACCCACGCATTTTGGAGAAATCAATGGCAGCGGTGTCTTCCTCTGCCTTCACGAGGCGAGACAAGCATTCTTCCTGTTCTTCCGCTACAGATAAGGCCTTTAAAAGTCGGTCCTTGGCTGCCTTGACATCTTCATATGAAACTGATGATGGATCATCATCTAACAGTTTATCAAGTTTAGAAACATCATTTCGAATCTTACGCATCATGGACGCTGTCCGTTCCACATGGAATGTAAGCCATGCAAGTAATGCACCACTAGCAGTTCCTGCGGGGAGACATTCTGGTTCTTTCATGTAGGCAATTGAATCTTGACAGATCCCCCCTCGTACACGTTTTGGACATGATGTAAATGTCAATAGCAGTCCCTTGCTTTTCAAAGCTGCAAGATATTGTACCTTATTGGATTCTTCATCCCATGGTAAAATCCGTACAATTGCCATTGCAGAGGTACGTTGAGAAATAACATGTGACGACCATTTATGTACGGGTTCTGCCAAACGTGATGTTAAGAATTTAGGCAAGTGCAGTTTTTCCAACCATTCAGCAAGTTCTTCTTGGTCGCGGTCATCAGCATCTACATCAATCCAAAATCCAACATGTTCCGATTGTTGACTTTCAGCTAAAGCTTGTTCGGCATCGTATGTATGTAGTTCGCCTTCCGTATCAATAGAAAATGCATGGATACGCATTCCAGGTAACAAACTAATAGAAGGTTCGGCTTTTAGTCCTCTTCTTGGAATGGTGCTGCCGGAAACGTCCGACAAGTCTCTGTCGGTTATATCAATTTTTACGTCACTGTTGTGATGACTCCCATTTTTACTCCCATGACTAGTGGATCGATCATGATTGAAAGACGCTTTATACAATTTTGGTCCGATAAAATTCTTCACACCTGATGATGTCTTCATGACTGATGACGATAATCTTTTTTCGGCAATTGAAATGACAAGTGTTTACACCCCTATCTTGGCTGATGTTTTGCACCTTTGCTGGAAGTCCTTACTTTTACAGAATTGAAATACTACAGAAGCCCTAAACTAGTCCTACTTGAATGTAACCAATGAATGACATACAGTAGGCCCATAAAGACAGTTATCGCTCTTCTTCTTTTGGGCTGTTGGTGAGCGCTACAATATGACAAGATGGGTAGTCCTAAGTCATCATCTATTAGACCTAGACTCGCTATCACGCGGACGTGCAAACATTGAAACATTCAAAATATTTATCGGAACCATGCAAGATGGTATGACGTAAAATAGGAAGCAAAAGCGAATTTAGATGTCACAACTCACAAAAATGCTCTAAAAAAAATAGGAGAACAAACGCAAACGCCCAAATGTATCGGTTGCTATGTAGATTTCGACGTGAAAATTATACCAGAAGACTCATTTTGCAGAGTTTTCCAGGACAAGGATTTGAGGTCTACTGTGTCTATCTTGTATAAATAGGTCTTATCCGTTAATAATACGTTATTAATGCGGAGAAATTATTTATAAATTGCATGTGCAAAAAGATCAAGTTATTTCGCCTCACAAAATATTTGCTTTCGCGCGATCGGAATTTCATTGGTACGACTCCGGACGGAAGGGCTCAGAGTAGAGTCCTAGGAGAATATTTTTTGTATGACCCCAATAGTCGGTCCTAGTTTGTAATCCTGCATACACTCTGGTGCGTGAGTGGTCACGTCTGAAGAATACGGCCTATGTCAATAAATGAAAATAAAGCAAACGACAGGGGGAAAGATTTGTCCCGGTTTGATCCACGAACGAAATTCTCCTCTTTTCAACACTCTCTCCGTGGACAGAGAGTGTCTCTAAAATTGCCCGTGCAGCATGCAATGAAAGGAATTTATGGTGGTGGTTTTCGTATGTTGTCATATAGAAGCGATTTTATTAATATTATTTTCTCCTTAAGATTCGACTATTTTAATATGTATGCTAAATGCACAAAATTGTTGCAGATGATATCTCATTCTACAAAGATTGTTACGTCAAAGAGACGTAAATAAATTGTTTTGCCTTCACAGTGTTGAAATATATGTACTGATTCATGTAATTTACGGGCTTCCATTCTTATTGAAATAATGCCGTAGGTAATATAATATAAATATACGTAATTGAGTGTCTCACGGTATTTCCGTTTATGCGATACTTCTTGAAAATTGGACTTCAACGTGCACTTGACAAAAGTGTCTTTTTTAATTTTTTGGTCCTCGTATAACCCCTGCGATTCGTGACTCAAAAACCTGCACAAGGGCGGCAATCTTAAACCACACTCTAGATTAATATTGGATCGTATGGTGAGATACTATTCGATTCAATTTGTTCATAACTTGGTTGATACAAAGAAGTTGCATCTACACGATTTCTACCTCTTCCGTCAAGCTCGATAAATGGACTTTTAAGTCCGCTTAAATTAGAAATGGATCGACGAGATTTCGTCATGCTGCGATATTGGAGCTTGAAGGTTGAAATGGGATTTGAATTTATTTCCATAGAGAGTTGTTCAGGTGTAGATTGAGATTGTCTTCCTTGGTGAATTTGATCAGGAGTCTCGAGGAAGAACTCATTCGTGGGGACTCCTTGTTCATCGAGTTCAAAAGATATTTTATTAACGATAGATCCTGGAGAATCTTCAATATTACTTGTACGAATTTCTTTTGGTACAGTGGATTGAATCGTATCCAGTGTCATTCCGGGACATTGAAGCATCTGCTTGTTTCTTTTTGAAGGAGAAGCAGGAGGTGTCCTCAAAATTTCATCATGACGAAAACGCTTCGTGCTTTTTGATGATGGCGAGTTTTCCATTGTTTTTTTTTGGCGGATCTGTTTTACGCTTTTCTTGCGATGTGACAAGACCAGAAATAAATAAAAAAAATACTAAATAATTTTTCTTCCTCTTCTGTGAGAACCCGAACAGGATTGATGTGCTACTGTCACACCCCTTTTTTCTGTACAATCTTGTACTATGACCTATAACGTAGGCCTACTTTTGTCTCCTGGTACTTAAATGAAATCTTTCGAAACATTTTTGTGAGAGCAGTTGGACACTCAACAACCTAGATACTGAATTTTCTGAGCCATCTGGTTGGTTCCTCTACAAATTCCGAGCGTTGCGTGAAGAATCGATTTAACCAGGATTTACCGTATTTGTAACGGTTATTTTCCAAAACTACAGTAAGTTGACCTTTTTCTCTTGCGCTGGATGTAGCCAGATGTAGCCTTACCCAAATCTTGAATACTGTAGTCCTACAAGATAATACATCATATAATATAAAGCTTTGTTTCTAGAATGAACACCTGAAGTGCATCCTAGGGTCCCAGGTCCCAGTCCTACTGTAATCCTGTAATCCTGGATCATCACACACATGAATGTCACAGTGGGACATACTGATGCGGTACTGATTTTCACCAAAATTTAGTGGTAAATTCTTTACATTTCGGACCTGATATGAGATTACCAGGTAAGTAAGAGAAAGATCAAATACTTCAAGGAACAAGTGTGACACACTGATACGATACTAATTTTCACCCCAATTTAGATGTAGATACTTTACATTCCGAACCTGATATGAAGGATGATTAAGCAAGAGACAAATCAAAAATTACAAGGAACAAAATGATAGCTTTTGCAAGTCTAGGAAAGTTCGATTCGATGTTTCCCCTGCAACAAAAGCTGAATTTACATCTAACAAAGCCTTCATCATTGAAAATAAATTCAAATAAGTGACAGCAGACACTGTCGTACAAATTTGGTAGAAAAAAGTTGACCAAATGGAAAAATATTGAGTAGGAAAATTACATGTGATGGTAATTAAGTATCGTTACAACAAAAATTACCATAATCTTGGTATTTAACAGAAATTCAATACCCTTCAGATGTTCTAATTGGTGCTGCTAGTGCAAGATTGAGGCTGCGCTGAAGAATCATCATCATCCATTGCATTTCGCGGTTCCATTCCGATAACTGCTCGGAAGTCGACTTGTTCTTCGATGATTAGTTGTTTTGATTGGAAACGCTTTGGTGTACAAAGGAAAAAATCGTTCATTAGAATCCCATCATCACTTTGATCTAAGCAAATAAGGCTGCTCTGTGCTGATCTTGGGTTCTTCGTTATCTCTGTTAAAATTTCACTATGAGTCGGTGCCTCGATTGCACGTGATCGGAATTTTGATCCCCACGATGGTGCCGGCGATGACCGAACTGCGTGTGCTGGATGTCTTGGCGGAGTAGAAAATCTTCCTTCTTGATTGGGAGAAGATGAACTAGAAGATTGTTGGTAACTTTGTGTTGACATTCTTGAATGGATATACTCTTGTTTGTCTCAAATACCGCTTTCCTTTAGCTACTGACTGTAGATTGCAAGTTCAGAAAATATGAGATATGGCCAGACAAGACGAAAACCAAAAATGAAGCGATCAATCTGCAAATTGTATCATAAAAAGGTGTATCCTACTTATTCCCAGTACTGTAGTATGAGACGAGATGAAAGTTCAATTCATTGTAGAGATGGTACTACTGTAGACCATGTGTAGACGATGTCAGGTTCCGTGAAAATGTCCTGAATAAAAAGCGATACATAGAGGATTCGTCAATGATTGGAATATCATTTAAATGTACAGTAGAATCCCAGTACTATTTGTGTTAATATTACGTGAATATTCTTTTGTCTGATACGCAACGCTCGAAATCTAACGGACAAGACACATCTTGTAACCGCTTTTGATTATTTTAACGGTTTGACACAGTGAAAAATGTATCCTAGGTACTGCTGGCAGTTGAACACCTAGTACCAGACCGGTACAGACAGTGCTCGTAGTTTGTAAAAGTTGTCTTTTCAATTTAGGGCACATCCGGGACCAGGTACAAACTACTAGTATCCGATAGATCTGTTACTTATGTACGAACCTTGTATAAAAGATTTCTACTTTCACAATTCAGGGAAACGGCCGAAATGCCTTGCTGAAAGAGCTACATTATTTGATTACTGGACTCCAATTTGTAAAGAGAAAACCACAAGAATTTATGGCAGCCATAATATAGCATGTTATTATTTTTCTCAATTTTTTAACAAATCGTAGAGGATTCACCAGGTCAAAAATTTACAAACTGCATTAACTGCAATGGAGGAACGTCCTCTTCCTGCAACTGGAATTGGATAACGATTTCAGGATGCCTCGATTGTCTCTTTATTCAAAAGAGGCCTGAAACAAACCACATGCACCTAGTTACCCTAATGGCATGATTAGGAATATGCACAAAGCTGATTATTTTGTTAGTGCTAGGTAGTTTAATAATTGTTAGAGTTTATTTTATTCACACCAGGTCCACTCCTTGTCATTTACCAAAAATGTTGATTTTGCTTTCATGACATAAATGCCATCATTATTGATTTTTAAAACACAATTTTATTTCTCCTCTAAAAGTCAACAATAACAATTCAAACCCTGATCCCCAGTGTATCACATAACAATCTATTTTTATGAATTTTTAAAGCACTTTACTAGTTTTGTGTATGTTGGATTAAGGGACCTTGACTTGGTCTCTAACCTCAAAAATATCACTTCTGGTGTATCCATTTGTCATGGAGTGGTGCACCAATTTAAGGTTGTCCCATTCCACTCAAAACTCCCATGCAGTTTTCTAGAAACTGGAATATATTTTAATTTTTGCTAAAATCTATCTCTTAGGGTCCAAGAAACCCCCTTGCACTATGCTGACAACAATATGAAAAGTTAGGTGAAAATAGATTGAGTTTTGTTGGAGTGAATAAATTATGAGCTATTTTAATAAGTTACTAAAAATAGTCGACAATTCACCAATTCATCTTCTTGACCCAAGTGCAGTACAGGATTCTACGGCGGATCTACTTAGAGTTTGGATTCCAACAGAGTTCGGTTTTACCATGTGAACCAAACTCCCCAAGGCAGCCAATGAGAGTGCGCCGGACTAGCGTGTCATCACATTCTGGTGTGATGTAGAGTTGTTCCAGGATTAGGTGGACCAACTTGTGACATCTGGTCGGTAGACTCCACGTAGACCCAAAATTCATATTTTTGAA
>WKLE02001310.1:9321-23824 GCA_014885115.2 Asterionellopsis glacialis | reverse complement strand
AGCTAAAAAAATCTACAAAAATAATTACTTAGGCAAAATCTCACTTCGATATATCGAAGTGAGACAATTTTGGTGGTGAAAGGGTTAATGTGTCTGGTAAGAAAACCTGGAAGGAAGATGTGCTCCAACTTTTAGTCTCTCTCCCTATTTTGGAGCTCTAGCTAGAATAGTGAAATACGGAGTTCGAAACAATTATGAAACGCTCGTTTAGCTATCTTTCAAGAGACAAAAAATATTAGGGTTAAAGTAATTACAATGTACTGTACCGTACAGTTAAACGGTAATGCTAACCCGCGAGCAAATAAATCTAACTCTGAGAACCGCGCTGAAACCAACATGGAAAAGAATCTTTTTTGGGTATTTACAGTTGACAGGAACATCGAAGAATCCAGCGTTATAACACTGAGCAAGCGCACCACGAGTGAGAAGACAAGGAAACAACTTACCAGGTACCAGGGAATAAGATTGAGCTTCTTGTCGACGACACTGGGAATTGAAAAACTGCAGTGTCTTTAAAGTCTCCTCATTGAGCGTGCTGATCATTGAACAAATTTATTCAAAGAAATTAAGATGGGCTGTGCATCGTCAACCGAGGTGAGTGGTTACTCTGTGAACGATAGAAGTGTCGAATACAAGCGAAACCTTTAAAAGTTTTCATGCAACGAAATATTTCTAGTGCTGATAATAATCCTTGATTTTCTTCAAATGAATTATGATGCGTCAGGTCACTACTGATCCTATTACAGGACAAAAGAAAGAAAAGAAGAAGCTTGGTGGGAGCTATCCAGGAAACAGGCGTCCACAGAATGCACCGTACATGCCTCCACAATCCGACTTCCAAAAGGTTGATGGCCAAATGCAAGCAACGGCTCATTTTGTTGCATATGGAGGTGGCAATGCATTGACTCTTATGGACAAACCCAACCAGGGACCGCAAGCTAGTGGAGCCGGTTCTCCCGAATATGTTCAGGGTAAGTGTATGGATGCACCATAATCCTTTTTTGGTGGAGTTATTTTATTTCATTTTTGATTTATCGCACTGACATTTTCTCCTTTTGTGCTTGATCTCGATACTCTAATAACTATCTTGATTATGGCTACTACAATACAGTTACTCTTCCTGCAAATGTCCATCCCGGTGATAAGATTCATGTGGCAGCACCTGATGGACGATTAAATGAAGTAATTGTACCTCCTGGGATGGGACCTGGTTCTACTTTTACTGTTGATTTTCAAAGTGCTCCTCCTCCATCTGCGTCGGCTGTTCCTGCATCAAGTTCTGAACCTTACAATCCCTATGCACCTGAACCTACGGCTACACCCGCACCAGCAGCTTATAGTCCTTACGTTCCAGACGCGTCGGGGACAACACAACAAGCCTCCGCACCTGCCTCAGCAGTTCCACCACCACAAAACACCAATAATCGAGATGATGGATTTGCCTCTGGTTTTTAAGAATTCTACAGTGCTCTTCGTCACGAGAGGGGTTCTCTATCGGGTAGCAGTTTTTTTGGTATGGAGCGCAACTGTTATGAATTATTTGTTTTGAAAGAGTAAATCAAAAAAGTTTGTAATATCAATGGGTAAATGATATTTGTTTGACGGAAGTGTTAATAAGTATGATATGTAGTGTATGTTCGAATTTCGATGACGTCCACATTTGCAGTTTTTTTGGTATGGAGCGCAACTGTTATGAATTATTTGTATTGAAAGAGTAAATCAAAGAAGTTTGTGATATAAATGGGTAAATGATATTTGTTTGATGGGAGTGTTAATAGGTGTGATATGTAGCGTGTGTTCGCATCTTTTTTAGTCGGTGAGAATTTGTTAAATGCTTGTGTTACCGTTACATTTTAAACTATTATATGGGTGTTATCACGGCTTTCAGCAATATTCAGGAATTTTCGTACACCATTTGGGCTCTACATGATAGTCACAGTATCCTTGTTTAGTCGACGAACAATGCCAAAGGGTTGTGCGTTTTCGCTCCATCGATGGAAACGAGTCGCTTTGTAAGAAGCTGTGATGCCCTCAAACGTCAACGGCCCTTGTGGGTCTCGGTTTTCACTTCGCTGGCTTCCTTACTGTCTGTATAGGCATTCGGATTGTATTACTTTTCTACGATCGTATGAATACGGTGAGAACTTTTGGAAGAATTAAAAAGGAGTTGGATCGGACCAAATACTGGTACTAGGTGTATATTACATATTATGTAAATGAAAAAGACCATCCACACTAGAGCAACGTTGTATTTCAAGTAGCTGTAAGATGCATTCATGATTCTTCATCGTTTTCGCCACTTTCTTGTGTAGGCTTATCGTTAAGTGAATAGGTCGATCCTTCCACCAAGAATTCCTTCAACACCTCGAGTTCGAGATCATGACATTCTCCGCAAACAATAAGACTATGCAAAGGCTCGCCAAAGTCTTGTTCCAAAAGCTCTGACAAGGTTCCTGCTATAATTTTCTGGTCAGGTTGGCCCAATCGTGCAAGTCCAACACAAAGCGTCTTGGTGGCGTCATAAATTCCTTCTCCGTGAGTTTCTTCTGCTTCGATCAGTTGTTCCGCAGCTGTATTCACCGACATGAAACGGGGTGGCAAAAATTTTGTTTGACCCTTCATCATTGCATCAAAATCAGGTTCTTTCACTTTAATATCAAGTAGACATAGTGTATGCATTCCTCCTTCTCTATTATATTTGATTTTAGGATAAAACGATGTTGGGCGCCATTTGTCGTCGAAATAAGGAATTGATACTGTATGGCCAAAATTGTAAAGCTATTTCAACAAGAACACGGAAAGAAGGAAGTGATTGTAAAATGAGAAAATTGTGTGCAAGTCATCTTTTGCAATTGAATTTATAGCCCAATTTATTACGGACTTACCTGTAAGCCGCAAGAACCGGCGGCACCCATAATGGATGCATTATGGATCAATTCGACTTTAGCACCAATCTCTTTGGCACGAATCATAATATCAGTGTGAGTTGTTGCACAGACTGGATCTCCAACCACTAAAAGTGCTACATCTTTATCTACGGATGGCTCATAGATCTGTTCTGCTTCACTTTCCACCATATTTCGATCAGCGATGACGATTTCCTTTTCATAGAAAGCTTCAAGTCTTTCCTTCCCAACACACAATACCGATGTGTACGCCTCAAGAAAAATTTTGTCACATTTTTTGACAGCTTCCAACCCACGTACTGTAATGTCCTTTTCGTCGCCTAATCCAAGTCCAATGATATACAACACCATAATGTTTGATTCACCGAGTGGGTAAGTTGCTGATTACAGATTTAACTTTCCAAGGTCTCGCTTCTTGGACTTTTTGTTTTGAGAGAAAGCAATATTTTGACAAGAACAGAGATCATCGAGAGGGCAAAAAAAAAGAAAAAATCTCACAGTCTCTCCAAGAAAATTATTTTTGTACGGTTCTTGTGTGCGAGCCGAACGGAAGGTGTGCAGACAATGATTTTTAGTCGATCGTGTCATACATTTCCTGGCGTTTTGCCATGAGACGGGAACCTCCTCTTCCTCAAGTAATTTACTATAAATAGGGGATCTCAGGGGATCTAGCACCGGAACAAGTTTGCACAAGAATGGACAAAAAACAATGAATCGGAGTCTCCCACCTGTAATGATTTCAGTTGCATTGTGGTTTTAAGAATCAGTTTGCTGTCTTTGTTATTTGAAGTTGATTGGTGTGGGTTATTATCAAGAGGTGACCTCAATAAATCCAATCTAATTACTGGATGTATTGTTGTTATGCAACAATCAACACTAACGCAACAACCAACCAGTATCATATCACCATGTATTACTTTCTGTAGCATCCTAGATGACTTATTGAAGTTGATTGTCAATTTTTAGAAGCAAATAAGAGTTTTCACAGGAACATTCATTGACTGCAAAAAAAGTACCAAAAAAATGGTTTTCTGCCCAATTTTAGGTGATGCAATTAATGAGAGATGTTGACAACAACCAACCTTCTCTAGAGATCATTGTAAGGCACATGATCATAATTACTATTTTAATCAGCTCTTACACTATTAGGATGATAGTTGCAATAGTCCTTGTTGTCATTCATCATATTCTGCTTCATTTTCCAACTTGGTGAAATATTTTACATTTTTTGTTCATACCTCCCATTTTTTGTCAACTGGCGAGTTCATGCCTGCATGAAACGAGTGCATGCTTGTTTTACTAAATTTTTTACATCATAATATGCACCAAAATCTCTGGTGATGTATCACTGGAAAATTTGTCTGTGACCAGGAGGGAATGATGGTATCCAGCAGCAGTGACCAGTATTGACCAAAAAATCAATCAAAATCAGTAGCTGATACCTCTAAGTCAATGCCAATGTATGGTAGTTGATGGTGTGGGCAAAGCAACAGTGTGTATTTTACTAGCATGTACAATTGATTTGATCCTCTTTTTATCCTTTTTTTATCAACCACAGCCAGCTAACCCAACATCTTTCAACTTTACATTCTTGAGATGCTCTCTATGGCAATACAGCAAGATGGTCCCATCCAAAACTCCTTGGTATAATTGGGAGGAAATACTTCCAGGATCCATAGAGAAGGGCCCCGTATTGTCCTACATTGTCATTTTCCATCTCCAGAGCATAAATGCTTTCCACATGTTCCACAAAAAGAAATCATGTATTTCTAAGTTTTTTTAATCATTGTCTTCAATAAAGTATAAATGTCATTTTTTAAAACCCTAACCCTAAATAAGCTAAATAAGAAACAGTTGGTCTATTTTACCAAAAAAACTCAGCATTTCTTATTGGTGGGTGTGTTACTGAAAGAGCATACTACCAGTCAGAATTACAAACATGTACAATAATCATCCTTGGTTGGATTGTCATGAAAAATGTATTTTGACAACGATGATTTTGATTATTACACGAACAAAGAATAGATCATATCTTGACAATCAACATGATTATTAGAAAATCTCAAATATGATTCATCATCTACATTGGATGATGATCATTTTTGTAACAACAAGTCATTTCAAATGTTGAAAATTGACCAAGATATCAAAAAGAGTATGTTGAAAACATTGATGGTCAAATTTATGCATGAAATTGATGACTTTAGTCATAACTTGACAACCAGCATAATTAGAACAAAAAATCAAACACGGATCATCATCTGCATTACATGATGGTCATTTTTGTAACAAAAAGTGTATTCAAACACTGAAAATTGACCAAGGAATCAACAAAAGTATGTTGAAAACCTTGATGGTCAAATTTATGCATAAAATTCACGACTTTGGTCATAACTTGACAACCAGCATAATTAGAACAAAAAATCAAACACAGATCATCATCTGCATTAAATGATGGTCATTTTTGTAACAAAAATTTATTTCAAATATTGAACATTGATCAAGACATCAACAAAAGTATGTTGAAAATATTGATGGTCAAATTTATGCATAAAATTCATGACTTTAGTCATAACTTGACAACCAGCATAATTAGAACAAAAAATCAAACACGGATCATCATCTGCATTAAATGATGGTCATTTTTGTAACAACAAGTCATTTCAAATGTTGAAAATTGACCAAGACATCAACAAAAGTATGTTGAAAACCTTGATGGTCAAATTTATGCATAAATTTCACAATTTCAGTCATAACTTGACAACCAACATAATTACAACAGAAACTCAAATAAACATCATCATCTACATTGAATTATGGTCATTTTTGTAAGAAGAAGTAAATTCAAATATTGAACATTTACCAAGCTTTCAACAAAGGTATGTTGAAAACGTTGATTGTTGTATTTTTTTTCAATGTGTATTTTTTCTTCTATTGCTCTCTTTATTGGCACACCCATATGGTGATTATGGCTGTATGCATTAGAAAGGAATCTCAGATGCAAGGACAATGAAGTGTGCTGTTCAATGACATGCAAATTAAGTAGGAATTAGTGAATTAGTAGTTGCGTAAATTTTTAGGGGGGAAAGTTAGTGTTTCAACTTGTTTTTTGGTTTTTTGGTTTTTTTTTTAATTTTGATTTTGATTTTCACTGCCTACCGACTTGTCTGTTTTTGGACTATTTTTGGGTGTGCAGAATTCGTATGTGTCACCACTTACTTACGAAAAAAGACAACAAGACGTGCTTGCATATCTCCCACTCGATGAGTGGGAGATCCCTCTACAGTACCTGTAAATGATCATACGTGGTACCAGGTACAGTACAATCTAATATATGTATAATATATAGGAGTATTTAATAGAAGACTAATTCAAATTAGGAAATGTACTACCGTAGTACCAGTCGATTCCATAGTGTACTGGTACAGAACTCTGTATGTACAGGTACATACAGAACTCTCCGAAGTAATTAGTACATCTTGCCACTAGTCTTGTCTTTTAAGTAATTAGTCTTGCCAACCTATCTGTATAAATTGGTCTTGCCTACATACCTTTGTGTATTATTTAATATACTCCCTTGTTCCTTTACCAGCTACCTGAAAAACTAAAAAATAGTATAGTACAACGTCGCTACCAAGTCCTGAAACAATCTCTGAAATTAAATATGTACCGGTACAGCGGGATGTATAGTGTAGACTGTTGCTTCAACTATCAATGAAAATTATGCACAGTAGTGGTAAGTATCAAAAACACGCATTCCAACGATTTTATAGCACGCTACAGCACGTTCATTACCCAAGATAATACGATCGCCAAATTCTATTTTGCGATTGAAATGTTCTTTCTTGACAACAAAAAATAATTGAATGTTATTTACTTAAAAAAATAATATAGCCGCTGAGCAAAAATACTACTGGTGAATTTCCCCTTTTTTATCAATATTTTCAATTCCTATATTTTATATATATAGATTACAATCAATCGCTCCTAAGCAACGACAGGTATAAGGTACATGTACCTGGTAAGTCTAGTACTATTACCGGTACCAATGGCGCGGAATTCATAGGACCGTAGACTAGCTACCAGGTAGTCGTCCTATCAATCTCGGGCGATAGGCACCTACGTAGGCACGAGTTGTCGTGCCTACTCTAGATGAGTACTCTCTAGGTCTTACCATAGAATTTGAGCATTGGTATTGCTGTACAGCGGTGGTTTTCGTACCAGGTACCTACGAATGGGTCTAATACAGTATTTTTAAATACCTGGTATTGATACCTGGTAGGGCTTTGTCCCAAGCTTCTCTGCTTGCAGGTCATACAGATATTAAACAAACTTCAGAAACTGTCGTTTTCCTTTCATTCACAGTCCGCCACAGTCAATAGTCAATAAAAACACAATTAGACGTGTGCACACTGCACAGTATAACGCCCAGCAGTTGTGCAAGCAACACAAGTTTCAACAATACTCTCAAGAAGAAATCCTCTAGATTGTACACCGAACTTTCATTCATTCACGAACGTATTCTACTACCTCAACTGGCGCTGTTATGAGTTGCTGCTGTGGAACGTCGTCGAGCGACACGTCGAATGGACCTAAAAAAGGGGATAATGACAAACCTGTGGTGGAGCCGCAATCACTTTCCATGAATCGAGAAGAGATAAAAGCAGATGATATTGAAGCTGTGAAATATATGCGAACACGTGCCGGACGAAAAAATGATGAAATCGTCCCTCCAGAAGACATTTCTTCACCGAAGGTGCCGCCTTTGCAACCTCTGAAATCTGCTATTCGATCGACACCATTGTATAGCAACAAGACGAAAGTAAGTGAGACTGATAAGACGCAACCAGGCGTATTTCCTGAGGGCGAGGGAATGAGTAATTATTTGGGCAAAATCTTTAATAAAAGATTAAAGTCAAATAACGATGGTGAGAGCGTTACTCCCAGTGTTACCAGCAGCAGCGTAGGCGATAGTATTGATCACGTGCCACTGCGTTACGACGCTTCTATCGCGCTGCCGCAAAATAGCTCTGCCTTGTCGGATGTTCCTGAGTTTGTAGATGAGGAAGCACGTAAGCAGTATTTGGATGCGTGCCGTTTGCTGAAAAAGGCTGTATTTTCGAAACAGGATGAATTAAGTGGGTCGGAGCATCGATTTCTGGACAAATTAGTCAGTTCACTAGGGAAAGATAAGGTTAGTGCCAAACGGCTCGGTGAAGCGCAAAGTGCTCTCCGAGTACTGGAAGAAGACCCTGCATTTCAAGATCAAACAGGCGACTTTGATCAGATCTCTCCATCTATGTTATCAACGACGATGCAAAACAGAGAAGCTACCAGGGCTTCGCCTACCAAGGATTCTAATCAGGTCTGGTGGAATTTCGATGATGCAGATGAACCAAGTTTAGTAGATGAAACAAACGAGGATTACATTCGATTTGATGGGTGGTCAAATGAGTCTACCGTCGAATCTGATCCTTTTATTATTCTTGGCACATCTATTCGTGATAATTCCACCAAACCGAGGGTACTGTCTCCCCACAATATGGAGGCATTGAGAGGTTTCTTCCCGAATTCTTTGGCAAATCAGAACTTTTTACTTAAATTTTCTCTTGTCCGAGATGTAAGTGTAAAAAATTTGCGTTGCGTATGCGTGTCTTTCTCTCTGTTTGAAGAATTAACTGAATCCATGATCCGTCACTATTTCTCCGCAGGGGGGTTCTATGGCAAAGATGCTTCGGATGATCAAGGGTTCTACTTGGACAATAATTTCAATTGAAACTACCGAAGGTGAAGTCTTCGGTTCTTTTAATGGAACACCATGGAGAAGAGGTCCAGGATGGTTTGGTACTGGTGATGCATTCCTATGGCGTTTGAAAAGGTCTCGAATTGGATTAACAACCAATATAAAAAATAACCCCAACTACGAAAGAGAAATGGAGGTTTACCCCTATACTGGCTCTGACGATTTGATTCAATTTTGTATCGACAAAGCAATAGGTGTTGGTGGTGGAAGTTGGCATGGACAGGATGATCCACATTTTGGTGAGCCCCAGGGGATTGGGTTGTTAATTGATGGAGATTTGGCAGGTGGTGAAACCAACTCTTGTGCAACATTTGCAAATCCTGGATTATGTCGAAAACCCCATAACCGTAATGAATTTGAAGTTGCAAACCTTGAAGTGTGGACGTTGACTCCATGCACAACAGTAGAAGATGCTGAAGACCTTGAAGCTCGAAGACTCTTCATTGAGGAAAATGTTGTGCAACTAAATTCAGGCCATAGGAAATAGAAGATGTAGCCTCTACATACAGCGTTCGATCGATCGTGAAGTCTCAATTTTAAAAACGCCTGAATGAACGAAAAGTGGAAATATCAATTACGTTGTGCGTATATTGAGAGAGAAAAGTGAACATAAAAACAGTTTCATCTGCATATTTCTCAATCTCGCTGAAACTCTAAGTTCTTAAAACAAAAAAATTAAAACTGCGTTTCTTCTTTCACATGAACTACTCGTTGTATGTTTTCAATAGTAAGAAAGCATAGGGTGCCTAAAAGATGCATGCTTTTCAACTAGCTGCCATATCTTATCTTGGATCTTTTTCTCTTTTAAAATCTAAACAATGAATGGTAATACCACCATAGGAGCTATGTAAGCTGCAGGTTTGTCATGCCAGTTTTGCTGTTGCGTTGTTGGATTATCATCACGGTTATTGTTGTCCTTGATGAAAATATGGGGTGGTACTGCAACATAAAATTCAGTCACATTACCCTCTGGTACAACAGTTTCTATTTGAGTTTTGTGAGTATCAGAAAGTACAAAACGGATTTTTTGTCCAGCTCTTGCACCAGGTGGTACTTTAACCAATACTAGATTTTGTGAATCATCCTCATAATTCTTGGGTTCGACAGTTGCTACTTTCTCGGTACTAAAAGAGGCGGTAGTCGTAGTATTGTTTGTTGTTGAGAATGGTGGTTCTGATGATTGCTGTTCGTCCTCTGTCAGTAAAAGATCATCAGACTGTAGTTGTATTTTAGTTCCAACATCTTTCCCTTGAACGACTACGGGTAATGACTTATTCATTGCATGTAATTCAATATTTCCTGCGGTAGCATCTGCACCACCAGCCATAATAGATTTTTGTTGTTTCTTCGGATAAGGGTCTTCCTCTACAGGTACACCAGTAACAGCCATAATGGGTTTCTTGTCGGGCAGCTTCGGATCAAATTTTACCATGAATGTATGACCCGCTGTCATCCCTTGAGGGACAACCGCAGTGATACATTGTCCACTCCCGTCTGGTGCACATACAACTATACGTTGACCAGGTTGAACATTCCAAGGGACAGATACAGCTACCATATCTTTTGACATGGCTAAATCTTTATTGACTGCCGTTAATGCATTTCCACCTGTTTTTAACAAAACTGTACCCTCAGGTGGTGGATCATGTGATACTACTCGTCTAGATGAATTTGCAGGATATTCACGCCAATCTGTAGGAACGTGTTGGCGATTATTATTATTGATATTATTTGTAGTAGGCACCTTCTCATCGGTACTTACAGGATGGTACTCTGGGCTTTCAAAGCAACAAAACATTGTCTTTCAAAAGGGGCGCTTATACTTCTTTAGTTTATCAAATCAAAGATAATCAATTCAATCGTAAGGAGAGAAGTGAATGACAAGATTTTTTATGTCATGGGGAGATGGTTCTTGTTTCCTTTGCGTTGGTTCCGTTGTGGGACTGAGTGACAAAAAATTCGCCTTGTGTGTGATGGCCTCTCCCGTCGGTTGTGCAATACCCATTTTGAAACGACAGGAGGATGGAAAAAAATAGCGATCGATTGCTGCCGACTCGACTCCACAAGTCCACCCACTCCCCCACATACGAATCTGAGGGAATCTGGCTGTGGGAGTCACATGCATGCGCAGGCCATCACTTCACACACGTCCGCCCTACCAACCAATCGTTTCCGACAGAACACTGACTGTCAGTCAGACTTGGTTTCCGATTTCGGCGATGTGTCTTTCGGATTTTTCTCTGCTCACATTATTTCACAACAAGTGATCATTATGATCACAATACCCTGTGCAATTTTTTAAAAGATTCATCTTTATTTAATCTACATCAGGGTCATGTATGCTAATGAGATCTATAAGATGCAGACAGGATTTCGCTTTTACAGAAACAACTTCAAACGTTACTGATGAAAATATAAAATATAACCACATACTGTATTCTGAAGAATCGTGCTTGATAATCAGTACTGTGTGTTCAAAGGCACATACTCGCATTCGAAATCTCAATCCTGTCTTTAAAAAGCGATCCCTCTGAAATGGTTGAAACAGATTCTTAGAAAAGAATTGTTGAGAGCCAAAAAAAGGTGCATCTCACATCTCCTTTGCAGTAGTTTGTTTGGTAACAAGAAAATATGGAAATAGATTGGATCTATAACTCCAAGTTGGCACTAATCGATAGGCAGAGAATGGAAGGAATTGTACGTAGTGATTTGTGACCAAAAATTTACAGCAAGAAAAGAGCAACAACATAGACAATAATTACGTAACACCCAGGTTTTTTTTAAACAGAAGATACAATTCAGTGCTTCTTCTTTTGCTACTACTTAATAGAATTGTTTTTAGCCTTTCCTAAAAAGTGGCGCCGTATTGCCATTCGTTTCCCGGAATGAACATTTGGCTTTAAGAAGAGGTAGTGATTTTCCCTTACATATATTTTGAAAAACATTTAGCCCTTGACAAACATGTGTAAGTGGACCTAATAATCCCGCTGCAAGGTTATGATTGATCAGTCTTTAATCTTCCTTACGCGATTTGGAACGCGCAGCAACACGAGCAGATCGTCGACCACTCGGTGTAGCGATGCTTCCTAGACCCTTTGGGCTCTTCATTTTTCTGACAGGTGAGAATGGTTCAGGAGTTGTTGTCTCTTCATGGAGAGGCTCCTCGTCTTGACCCGATTTCTCTGGTGCTTTGGCCGCTTTGATCAAACCAATAATAATCAAAACTCCAAGAATTGCCGCCTGGAATATATGCGTATGATCAAAACAAAGAAAGCGATGATGAGTTACATACTGTACATATGTATCTCGCACGACAAGTCGAAGAACAAATAGAGTTCACAAAACAGAAGGGGACTAGTCCTACGATACATACCAAACAACTTTACTTACCAGCGCGACGAGCGGAATATGCAATTCGGATGGTACAGACTCAAATACCATCATAGATAGGTTCGATAGAGAAGAATTTCCTGCTTCAGGGATGTCGATAGGTTCGTTATTGTTACGGGCTTTGATCTTGAAAACCATTTGAGATGCAGAGTTCTTGTCGTTCTGGCGAGAGCGTGATGTTTCCGTAAAAACTGTACTGATGTGCGCTTTGTGCGTGCCACCCAAAAAGTAGGAAAAAAAAAGGAAAACACTTCTTTGTGATTTGTACGGTACCCACACGTAACGCGGTACCGGTAGTTTCCGGTACTCTCACCGTCAAAAACGTACCAGGTATGAGTGGTCTTATTCAAACACATGTAAAAACGTTAACGTTTCTACAGTAGCCGTTGCTAAACTCCATGTGTGTCAGTATGATAATCTTGGGTATTGAATACAAAATAAATGGAAACGCATAGTTTTCACCCTAAACTATCGTTAATGTTAATAATTTATCGGAGGGAACACGCCTTGTTGAAAAACTCGTTTTTGTTCTTCTTTCTCAACGACACGCATACTCGTACATTAGAGTCCCATTTTCTCACAAAAGGAAAGTGAGCTATTTATTCCTCTACTAAATTCAACTCTCTTTCTTCTTGGTGGCTTCTTGTCGTTTTTGGATCCTGATACTGTAATAATTTCGTTGTCTGTTATCAGGAGTCAAAATAGCCATGAGATTTTTAGTGCTTCTACTTTTGGAGATTACAAATGAAAATTCAATTCACTTGAAAAATGTTCCATCAGAGAGAATGCATTAAGCAGTACAAACACTTAAAATATCAAACGATTTTTATAGCGGATATTCTGTCTCTTTTGTCTTCTACTTGGACGCGTTGACATATTCCTTCTGCTTTATCAAGTTTGAAATTCCTGGCGGAGCTCAGGATGAGTCATAGAGTATAAATTCCTCATCATTTTGCCACTAAATTTTGTTGTCCTGGGACATTCAGAGTGAGTTTTGGATAGAGTTTGTAATGAAGTTATCAAACTAAGATATTTCAGTAGTAATATGGAAAATATGTTTGGGATCAAACAGAGACAAAGCATACCATCTTCATAACATGTCAGCAGACATTAAATACATACTCTGAACCTGACACTTTTGAACACGGGATAATTTTCGAAATAGTTTTTCTTTAATGAATTTACAGCTGTCTAGAGTTGCGGTTTTCAAAATATATTTCAAATGTCAAAGAGCCTGCCACAGAATGGAATTATCGTGTGAGTCTTGTCCTGACTAACCTTTCTAATATTTTCGAATTTTGTTTTTCCTCATGAGTTGAAAAAGCGGGGTGAAAAAGAATCATCGATTTTTTTGGACGACTGTATCAGGCTCGCTTTCCCAACGTGCGGACCTCCTGTTCCCAAGATTCAATTTGGAATTTCAAAACAAAATTTCCGCCCATTTTTACGAGGAACTTTCCTAAGAATTTGCTTCAGATCGCCCAATAATTAATTAGGAGTTTGCCTGGATAGATACCACTAAGTAATTTGATTCGCAACTGAAAAAATGACGTCATCTTGTAAAAAAATATTCGCTAAAAATGTCATCTATTATTATTGTGAAATCGGAAAAAAAAAGACTCAATCCCGTTCCAACCGATCGGGTAAATTCGAGGCGTCAAAGTTGCCACAAAAGTCAGTAATGCGGTCCTCGCCAGAGTCTATTTTATGTAGGAAAGTAAGCTACGTTATTTGTCGCCGTAGAAACTGAATTCAAAAAAAGTCATTTTCATCTTGCATCGCACCATGATGATTCGTTTTGTCCTTCTTCTAACCTTCTTCATTGACCATGTGGTCGCCCAACCCGGCGTATGGGATGTTTGCCACATCTGTCCTGGAGGGGACCATGGAATGAGCTGTCCCGGCTGCATACTCAACACTCACTTGAGTTCTTATTCTTGTAGCGAGGCACGAAATTACGGTTTGACAAATCAACTTGGTGACGCTTCTTGCCTAATTTTTCAAATGTACGCCAATATGGCGGGCGGAGGATGCGGCTGCAATACACCTGTCACCTTTCCAGTGGATAACCCGAATGATATCTGCAATATTTGTCCAGACAACCAAACCGGTTTGCCCGCTTCCAAAAAAGATGTATATGTTAATACAATAATGGGTTATATGACCTGTGGACAAATTGATAATTACGGCGCTTCACAGTTTATTCCTAGTGGTTATTGTCAGTATTTCGTTGACGATGCCAGGCAAGCTTGTTGCACCGAAGACAAAGCGCCACCGGCACCGGAGGTAACTCCTTCTCCTACTACGAAACCAACACCTTTGCCGACGAAACCACCAACACGTCCTCCAACCAGAAGTCCGACGAAACCACCAACAAGACCTCCAACACGTCCTCCAACCAAAA
>WKLE02001306.1:0-15591 GCA_014885115.2 Asterionellopsis glacialis | reverse complement strand
AAAGTAGGTCGCCAAGCAATCTTCTACCCTGCTTGACGATGATAGGACCTTGTGGCGGACGATGATGTGATGAGAGTATTGGCAGTATTAGATAATGTCTTTTCTTCTGACGATCCACCAGGAGCCAATCAAAACAACGTACGGTGGTTCAGTAACAGGTAGTTGTCTACAGTATACAGGTACCTAGAGTAAATAATATTCAAATGTCTCATCCTATGCTGCGCCATCTAAAAGTCACTCCCTAGCAATCGTAGAATAGAAGTGTTTTTCAACGTCCAATACGTAGGGTAAAACTTTCCTGTTGCGCGGTGGCTGGTTTGAGCTGTACCTGGTACGCTTCTCTCTCTCTCTCCAGAGAGAGCGAGCAACTCCCTGCTCTCTACCACCTTCTATCGAGGCTTGGGTCACTGGGACTAACAGATTCACGAAGTGTGTTTTTGTGGGTGTGTCTAGTGCCAGCAGCAACACCTCTCGTTCGAGCCTCCAAAGGATAGAGATCTCTATTGCGCACATTATTGTAGTATATACGTTATAGACTCTAAATCAAAATGGTAAGCAGGTAGTAAATCATGATGGATGAGTTTGGTTTGTGGTTCGGGTTAGATAATCCAGGAATGAATCTTCCATTAATTGTAAACTCTCTATCTTTCGATTAAGTTCGGGATGGGCATTGCTGATAACTTTTTCACTGTCTTGTTTCGTCTGACACTCTCTTTCTTGTTTTCACCATCCAAACTTTTTCTTAAATGTATCTTACACATGTTGCGTTGCACTACTTGTATGCATCGTCTAATAATATTATTATTATAGGCGGACGTTCAATTTTGGGAAGATACCTTACGTGATGAATTAGAAGATATTCATCGATCCTTGGAGAAGGTAAAGAAGGCCAAATCTACAGAAAAGAAATCTTCGTATTTACAAAAGGTGGAAAAAAAATTACGAAATGCCCAAGGTACGAAACGTAGTTTTAAAATGGAAACTCGATTAGTTAGTGATCAAGGGATCCGTAAACAATTTGAAAATACATTAGCACAGTTAGATGAAGAATTAAAAGCTGCCGTAGCGGATGCACGTGCCATCAAGCAAGAAATGGAACGTGAAGAATTAATGGAAGGACAGAATGATAATGCGAAGGTAGATAATGGTGTGACAGATGAACAAGCAGGTGATTACTTATTAGATGAAAGTAAAAAAATACAAGACAAGACACAAGAATCTTTAAATCGTACAAAGCAATTGGTTGCTGAAAGCAAAGAAGTAGGTGTGTCGACATTGGAAGAATTAGAACGTCAACGAGATCAAATTGGACGTATTGATGCAGATGCGGATCGTATCGTAGATAATTTGGAACGATCGCAAGCACTCATTAAACACTTTGGTAAACGTATGGCAAGTGATAAATTTGTACAATGCTTTGCTGTGATTAATGTACTACTTTTGGTGGGTGTTGTAGCCTACGCAATATTGAAAGGTGGAGGATTCGCCGATAAAGATGATGGTGCACCCCCAAGTCCAGTACGAATGTTACGAGGTATGATCATGTCGGATGACAACTAGTGAATGAATGAAAGTATGTGAATTACTTCTCTGTCTTTTCTGTTTTATTCGGGAGGGTTGGAAAAAGTACCTGTAAGGAGAGAACCGTACTATTGTTAGAGTTTTTTACAGTGTAATATGAATTATGAAGTGGTACACACGGACGCACTCACGGCACTTCCAAGGGGTTCAATCAATGTTGTGACATCAGGCAGTAACTAAGAAAGGGTAAGAAAAGGAACTTCACAATCTTTCCTATATTATATGAATGGCATACCAGTTATTATCATACGTGATTATTAATTATTATTTTGTAAATATTAAATTTAATATTGATTATTATAATACCGTAGAGTACCTTATTATTTTGATATCAATCGATGTGCTATGATTGGTCAGTGGAATTTCAGAACTTGATATATATTTGGACAAAAATAGACAAGGGATAACTAGCACGACTATCTATATGGAGGAGTTTTCTATTGTATGTCGATTATGAGTACCAAGTAAGAATTAGTGCCTGGAAAAAACAGGAGGAAAAATGTGGTTTTTCTGCAAACGAAAGGCGAACCTTTTTGTTCGAAACTACGACATTGGGCTTTCTGTCTTCATGTTGTGCTTGTTGAAGTTCCCTTTGACATCCGTATGTAGTCAAAAATATTAAATATATAGAATAGTTCATATACCTAAGATCCAAAAATTGGATCTTTCATCTTTTGACATTGTTGAGAAATGTTACCACAGGCAATAAGTTGACCAAGTTCTTCATATCGTTGATGTATTGTACCAGGTACAGATACAATCTATTGTACAAGTACAATATTTTGACATTCAGACTCTCATAAATCCATTGCGAATTGTAGATAATAGTAGAAGAAATTCTATATTACAATTGAGTACAAATTGTACAAAACGTATGAGCTTGCTACAGGATACATTACTTACACCTCTTCCCTTGTCAAAGCTACAGCATTCCGTACAGTACTCTACCACAACTGCTGAAGATGGAAATTCTTCAGTAGAATGCTTATCTAGTAAGCCATCTACAAGAGGATTTCTAAACCAGCACTCCCAGTGCAAGTAATTGCACGCATACCTTGATCATGGGGGAGAATGCACTACACCTCACTATGTTAGTTGTATCCTTAATGATAGTGCTAATGCGTGCATCCATGCATAGACAGGCCAGTTGGACAGCCACCCTTGTGACAATGGAGTCTTTCGGTCTACTGAATTTCAAAATGAGTGCACCAAACGCCAACAAGGACTTGAATTTAGCGGAGTTGGAGCCCATCACCAAAATGGGATTGCTGAATGCAACATTCAAGCAATCATGAACTCCACCCAAACTATGTTAATTCACATAAGTATTTACTTGCCTGAACAACCCATTATTCTCTTATTATGGCCATTTGCCGTAAAATATGCGGCACACCTATTCAACCACACACCTAATTGATACTCTAAACTTGCACCAATCAAAATATTTACAAGCAGTTGAGTTGACCCTACCATTTTACAAAATTTGTTGGCAATGGAGCAAAAGAAAAGGCTAGCAAGATTGGTCAGATCAAAGGTGTAATATACAACAAAGAAGGCAAACTGGTGACCAACACCATACTCACGGACGTCACACATTTGCCAACGGGCAACTACAACTTATTCAGTTTATCAAGGATGCAAAAGTTAGGTTGGTTGTTGCATGGTAATGACAAGAAGATTTTGATCACTAAAGGTGATCAGGAGGTGGTGTTCAACATAATTGTACCCACCAACAATGGGATGCTCTTTGTCATGTACCTTCATTGCACAAAAGGCACTGAAATAGCAAGCCCCATGGTTGACAACTCCAATCCGAAAATCATGTTAATCCAAGACCTTCATGTCAAGCTAGGGCACAACAGAGATGAGTCTTCTAATAGGAAGACAGCCAAATATTGGAAATCGAGCTCATGCATGGAACCCTCAAGCCATGCAATGCATGTGCTGCAGCCAAAGTGAAGCTAAAGAACGTGGTGAAGGAAAGTGAACATGTGATTGCAAGCAACGACAGCACTTGTCATTTCTTCTTAGACATGTCCTCTGTGAAAGGACCTAAAACTATTTAGATCAATAAGCCCTACTGGATCATTCTTGTTAATGAGAAAACACAATTGAAATTCAGCAGGTTTTACAGCAACAAAACTCAATGGATTGAAGCTACCTGCAAACTTTTGGAAGCCTTACGACAAAGCAACAAAACTGTGAAGTACATTTGCATGGATAATGCACCAGAAAATTTAAGTTTTCAAAAGCAAGCAGGCAGTTGTGACTGGAAACTTGACATACAGTTTGAACTTACCTCAAGGGCAACACCATATTACAACCATTTAGCTGAACTTGCCTTTTATTTGATCGCACAATGTGGACAGGTGATGCTTTATAATGCAGGCATACCTCTTGCTTCAAGGTACTTACTCTTCACGGAGGCCTTCTCAACAGCACTGGAAACTTGGTGGCCTAAAAGTTATCAACCTTGATGACACTATTGCAACACAATATCAACATTTTTGGGGCAAGAACCCTCCATTTGTTGCTCATTTGAGGACATGGGGAGAAGCTGGAACTGTCAAAATCAAAGGTGAAAATTGGTTGAAACTCAAAGATTGCAGTGTGCAGGCAATTATGGTAGAGTACACACAGGACCATACTCCTGATAAGGCCTCTGCTTCAGAAGTTGAAGCTGGATATCAAACTACATAGCATCCTGCAACCGGATTTGCTTGATAAACTGCAGTCTGACCTACCTGGTTTTGGCTCTTCAATTTCAAGTCTTCAAGTGGCCTTAAAGGCATTCGCTAAAGAGTCAGAAAATACGATTGATGTGTTCCAAAAGCTTGCTTCCAAGACCAAGAAGAATATTAACATGGAGCTTATGCTTGACACTCCCATTGCCACTTAGGCAGTAGTATTGGCTCCAACTTGTAAACCCTATATGTATAAAAAGATGATAAAGTACTCCATTTTCTCAGAAAATCTTACCTCCAACTTTTCTGTTTGTTCAGACGTTAGTTTCAAACTCTGTTTTAATCAAAGCAACGGCAGCGCGATATGTGGCAATAATTATTTTTCATACGCAATCAATATCAAAACTCTTGCAAAGTATGTTTGATAAAACGGAAGTTTCTTTCAATGACTAGAGACCCGTACATACGGTATTGGAGTTGATCATTTCGTAGAAAACAAAAAGTGTGCATCCATAAGTAAGACAATTTCTTAGATTAGTTTGTACCCAATTTAAACAAGTTCAATGATGGCCATCTTGGCATTATCTCCCTGCCTGGCGACAGTCCTCAAAACACGAGTGTATCCTCCCTCACGGTCGGCATAACGATCAGGGGCGGCCTCGAAGAGAGAGTGGACAAGTTGCTTGTCGTACATCCAGCCAAGAGCCTGGCGACGAGCGTGCAAATCACCGCGCTTTCCAAGTTCAATCATGTGGTCAACGTGCTTACGGACAGCCTTGGCTCTGACAAGAGTGGTCTTAATACGTCCGTGTCGGATAACCTCGGTAGTGAGAGCGCGAAGAAGGGCCTTACGTTGATCGGCGGGCTTGCCAAGTTTCTTGAATCCCTTACGGTGCCTCATCATCTGAAGAGAAGAGCTTCCCGATCGTGGTGCCTGGACAGCGGCAGGTTCCATGTTATAAACGGGCTTTCCAACAAAAGTGGTTCCGCCGGTAACTAAAAATGGACGAGCATTATAACAAAATGGGGAAGACAGGAATTAGAAGAACAAATTAAATTTCCAAGAAAAAATCAACCGGAAGTTGTCGAGGAGATGGCTGTGTGTGGATCGGAAAAGTCCAGCTTTTCAAAACAGAACAAACATTCATTGCAAAGGCATTGCACTACTTTTTCGCCATCCATCATTTCATTTTAATCCTCCCTTGTAGGTCATCATCGACCATCAAAATTGATGGTATTTTCAATTTTTGATGGCTGATTCAGTTTTTGGTCCTCACGTCTGTCCGTCGTCCGTTCAAACAAAACGGAAAATTCCGTTCTTTTCGTTCGAGCGGATCAGGAACCTGAGGCCATGACACCGTCCTCATCTATCACACCGTCAACCTCTGTCAACGCCACAACCTCATCCATCATATCAGCAAAACATACCGAAGGCAGATGCCCCCGCAACAAAAAGAGCGAGAAGAGCTAAAACACGCATCGTTATTATTGTCCTCTGGTCGATCGAAAACAACGATACGATGATAATGCAGCAGAAAAAGCTTCTGTGATGGGCAAGCAAATTTCAGGCTGATGTGTCCATCTTGTCCGGTCCGAGACTCGTACGTCAGTTCTGCACGTTGATTTGTATACGGGAGAACCGTTCGAATATCTGTGACTCACAGGCTATGCGCGTTTGACAGATTGGAATTCCATAGTAAGTACGACTCAACGTACAATTTTAGCAGTGTATACGGAATTTCAACAATCGCGCGATTCTCATGAATGGACCCTTTCCTCAAGCCTCCACATTGATGTGCCATTATCTGATTTGGGACAACGAAAAAACACAAAAGAACACGATGAAGGTTGTTGCGTTGTTGTCCACCATGCTCGTTGGAGCTTCCGCTTTCGGTATGTAATATCATCAAGGAAAACGAACGAAACGATTCCCGAGACCATAGGATGCTAGAAATTCGAAAGAAGATCATGACCATTGTCGAAAGTTCACAACCATCATGCATGATGTTGGCGTGTCGTGCTCGTACAACGTACGGACTTCATAGAATTCTTTAGGTGGATGATGTGTTTTTGATTTGGCGCAGAAAAAAAATGAACATGACAAACTTCGATCCCATCATGCACTTTTCAATCTCCTCGTCAAACTTTCATCACAGTCTTCTCACATTATTCTTTGACTCTAATCACTATTGTAGGGGTTGCTCCTCGTACTTCCCGTTTCAACACGGCTCTTCGCCCTGCTTTTCCCGAGGAGGACTTGAGTGCTGATCAACTTGAAATCAAGAAAATTTCCGAAAAGTGGGGTGAAGTGAGACTCCTTTCCAGGGAAGAAGCCACAAGTACTCTTGATGGTGAATGGCTCGAAGCTTACAACCGTTTCTATGAAAAGTATGATGATGACATGGAAAGAATGGAGGAGATTGCCACCAAGGTTGAGAAAATGATCACTCCACCCAAGGTGCAGAAGAAATCTAAGAACCAAAAGAAGAGAGATGCATATGCCAGAAAGGTCGCAATTGAAGCTGCTCGTGCTAAAGCCGCAGCCTAAGTCTGATTTTAATTTATACGGATTTACACCACAATTTTTAAAAAGAAACTTTGTTGTTGCTCCTTGATATCATTATTTTGAGTACTGATTTGCATACTAGTTATAACATGTATTTTCGAAACTTTTCTAGAAAATTGCTTTTTTTAAAACGCTTGTATTTCCATAAAGTCAATTGATTGTGATTGTCACAATGTAAGTTTTGCTGGGATTTCCTTCCTAAAATAATAGAGATTTCAATTCTTCCCTTTAGCTACGGATTGTTTCGCTCACCTACGGTTTAGTTTCCGGTAGACTAAAGTAACTGTAACTACTTCGTACCAGGTACGTACCTAGGACTGGTATTTAGTCCTACACAGAGACCATATCTAGTCCTTCCTGGTACAGGTACGGTACGTATCGATGCGTGAAAGTGCTCGCAGTAAGTACAGGTACTGGTATAATACTATGCACCAAAAAATACGAACTACTGAGTTTTCTTCCGACTACGGGACCGGCATTATTCTGTAGGAATCGAGATTGAGATTGGCAAAGTCACACACACACGGGACCGGCGAAGAAATAGAGGAGACAATCCCAACCATGGCAAGCCAACCTGCTGGTCGTGAGGATTACGAGGGCGGTATTGGAGCAGGACCGGAGCCACGTGGTGCATACAATCAAATCGGTCCAGGCCGTATTAAAAAGGAGCGACAGGCGTTGACATGGCAACGAGTTGCTCTTGGTGCTTCTTCAGCTGTTCCACCACCGCGCTCTGGGGCAGCATCAGTTGTCGTCAAAGGACGGTTATACATGTTTGGAGTACGTGCTATTAGAAGAAATCCTTCACTACTTGCAGAAAAGCATTTGTTTGTCGGTTGGTTGTGTCTCGTGTTTTGTTTGAAATCGGAACATTTAGTACATACAAGAAAGGTCAAGCATGTTTGTATTTTATTTGACCGTAAGTTTCTAACGTAAGTTTCTAACAATGGATTTCTGTTTTTATGGCTTTTTTAAAAAAATAACAGGGCTATGGTGGAGGGACCGGTCGATTAGACGACTTTTATTCCTTTAGTTTCGAAACTGGCACGTGGGAAGAAGTTAGAGTTTTGAGTGCAGAAAAGCCTGGTTGTCGCGAGAACAATGGTGTTGTGATTGGAGAGGGTTCACGTGTCTATCTTTTTGGTGGTTACAACGGCACGTCATGGTTGAATGATTTATGGATGTTCGACATTGATACCCAGCGTTGGACATGTATTCAAGAATCTTCGGATCCTGCACAAACGGCCGATGCAAGTTCAGCATTGGGAGACCCTCTCCCACTAATGAGTGAATCTGTACGAGGGAAGGTCCCGTCTCGGCGGTTTGGCTATGTTTCGGTCGTACACAATAATAAATTTGTTCTCTTTGGAGGATTCGATGGATCACGATGGCTGAATGATATGTACGAATTTGATTTCCGAACAAAGACTTGGACAGATATCCAAGCAGCGGGGGCACTACCATCCGTCCGATCCTGTCCTGCATGGGCCAAGGACGATACACACGTATACATCCAAGGCGGTTATGATGGTGTAGAACGAAAAGCTGATTTTTTCGCTTGTGACTTGGCCACCTACACATGGACCGAGATGCCATGCTTAGGTACTCCACCATCACCACGATACTTTCATTCTTGTTGTCTCTACGGAAACAAAATGTACCTTTACGGTGGCTACTCCGGCAATGAACGACTCGCAGACATGTACGCATACGACTTTGAAACGAATCATTGGTCAGAGGTAGACTGTACAAATGGTGATGCGCCAAGTGGACGATCGTCTCTTGTGGCACAAGTGTACAAGAATTCTCTTTATATTTTTGGTGGTTACAATGGTGTGACCGTCTTGAATGACTTTTACAAATTTCGGTTGAAACCAGTCAGTGTTCCTCCGCCTGCACTTGTATCCGATCTGAAACGATTAATTAATCATCGTGAACTTTCTGATGTTACGTTTCTCGTCGAAGGAAAGGAAGTGTATGCCAATCGAGCTTTATTGGCAGTACGGAGTGAATACTTCAAAGTAATGCTTTTTAGTGGTGGAATGAGAGAAAGTTTGCAAAGTGATGGTACTCCTGAATTTGACGCTTCATCACTTCCATCTTCTGCTCGTGCTCCCATTGAAATTCAAGATGTGTCGCATCCCGTATTTCTCAAAGTCCTGGAGTACCTATACACTGATACGGTAAAGGATATTCCCTTGACTGTTGGGATTCATCTTTTAATTGCCAGTGAACTGTTCATGTTGGATCGTCTCAAGGCCTTGTGCGAAGATCTCATCCGACGAGACATTGCAGACGACAATGTGATTGAAATACTGGTGGCAAGTCATCGACACAACGCTACGGGTCTAAAAGATATTGCACTTGAATTCATTTTGAAACATTTGAACGAACCGGCCATTATGGTGGGCCTGTCGGATTTGAAATCAGAACCGGATTTGTTAGTGGAAATTATTAAAAGAAATTCATCAACAATATCATCTCAGCACGCTTCCGCTAGTTTAGCATCGCATGATTTGGCACATCAACATCCTGCAGGTCCATTTGGTGGAAGTACTGATTGGGGAGCCCGACGTTAATGAGGGGATGAATGAAAAATTGCAACAATACAATATATAGTTAAAAAGTGAGAGGTTGTAGCAATGTGCTGACCTTTATCCCACACAACCTTTTACACCTCTGTACGATACAACACAAATGTACGTTTGATTTTCATGCTACAAACAAATAAAAATAAAAAAGTTATAATTTATTTGGGTTTTCGTCTAATATTATAAAATCTTTTCACTTTTTCCATGCAGTGTCCATCTAAAGTTGGATGTCATTGCACATGCAAATTTTAGCGACGCAGCACAAAACATGGACTAGGACCTACCCGGACTCTTCTTTGTCGAACATACAAAATCTCTTATTTGTGAACCCAGTTGTTCCGTCGCCGAAGTCTAAAGTGAATCGAACTTTGCCAGTCGCAATGACTGGAGCAGTTCTACCTAGATGAATGCTGCGACCTCCGATGAGTACGGTATCCCCTAGCTTGATGGTTTCCAACTTCACTACTTCCAACTTGACCTTTTTTCCAGAAACACTTGAATTCCATCAGGGTGATACATCTTTTGTCGCACAAACCCTCCCAAAAACTTCTGGATTGACTTACTGCTCTCTAAATCCGTTGGATTCGTTATACCATAGAGACCTCCCATCATAAAAAAGAGGAAAACACGACTTCCCATCATATTTCATGGTCAGATTCAGAGACCATCTTCCCTGCTTGCTAGGATCTTTTGGAAAGGTAGGATACCCTTCTTTATTACCGAGTAAGATGGCATTATTTTCCCAGCATGTAGAACCATGTTTATCGCCTTCTTTAGTGTCATCGTCGACAGATGCCAACGACTTCGATACAATTGTTCTTCCGTAATCTTCTCTGTATTCCAAATAATAATAATGGTGGTTTCATTATCCCGTGTCCTTAGGTCTCTAAATAATGATCTGAGATCCGATACCATGAGCTTGCCCATAATGAGGTGCGCGTTGAGAAAGCACGCGAAACACGCTGCGCCGAAGACACACGAAGAAAGAGTAGAGGGACACAGCAAAAATCGAAAAAACAAGAAAAAAGTCACTCTTGTTTGTTGTCATTTCGTGGAAACGAGTCGTTTGGCACACACAAAAAATAAATTGCAAATGACTCCCTCCTATCCCTATAGTAGGACGGAAGAATGTTCTTGGCAACCGGAAGAAGTTGCACGTAACTTGTCGCTCTTGACATCATCAGGAAGTACTCGACGAAGCAGCAGCAGCTCTATAGAGGGTCATACACACTTGTTGAGTCGAGGATGGGATTCCAAATTCGTTTCATCGCTTCGATCACAGTTTGGTTCCAACGTCCTGAACGGTGATGAAGAGGGCCCGACTGACAACTTTTGGGTTCGAGTGAAGCTTCCTTTTGTCCCTCCTGTTTTTGAAGCATTGGTGGGACAGTTGAAAGAACCTCTCATTCTAATGCTATTGTTTTCGGCTGCGATTTCTGTTGCCCTCGGGAATTCTGCGGATGCAATCAGTATCGGCATTGCACTTCTTATTGTGTCTCTCGTGGCGGCAGTGCAGGAATATAGATCCGAGCAAGCTCTTGAAAAGCTTGCTCACCTCGTCCCACATACGTGTACTGCTTTGAGGGATGGAAGGGTACTTGATGGCTTCTTTGCGAAGGAACTAGTGGCGGGTGACCTAGTTTTATTGTCTACTGGAGAGTGAGTGTTTTTGGATTATTATTTTGTTATCTTTCTTCTTTCCTCTTTGGCTGGATGTTGCTAACTATCGCTTCCTTTTTTGCAATGCTTTAGTCGTGTTCCTGCGGATTGCCGTGTAGTGGATTCTGTGGAACTCATGTTGGATGAGTCTTCCCTAACAGGGGAGAATCATCCTGTCGCGAAAACGGGTGAAGGCCTTACACTAAGTGCTGCTCCACTAATTACACAACAGCGAAACATGGTCTTTGCTGGTACCCTTGTCACGGCAGGTCGTGGTCGAGTACTTGTTGTAGCGGTGGGAAAGCATACTGAATTTGGTAAGGTTGCCTCTGAATTATCGTCTGTGACCTCGCGGAAAAGTCCTCTCCAAGTGAAGATTGATGAATTAGGACAACGATTGGCATATCTGAGCAGTTTGGCGATTGGTATTATTGCATTATTGGGATGGTTGCTTGGTAGACCCTTTTTGGAAACTGTAACTGTCGCTGTCAGTTTAGCGGTGGCTGCTATTCCTGAAGGTTTGCCAATTTGTGTGACTGTCACTTTGGCTCTAGGCGTTCTGAGAATGGCTCGTGCAAATGCTATCGTCAAAAAGCTTCCTGCAGTAGAATCATTAGGATGTGCCACGGTTATTGCTTCTGATAAGACAGGAACACTAACTCAAAATGAAATGACAGCAAGGTCCATTTTCACATTGGCATTTCCCAATACTCGATTTGGCTTTACAGGAGTAGGATATGATATTGGAAAAGGAGAATTGGTTCAAGCAACGGATGAGACGGGTGCAACTTTCACAAGGCCGCAACAAGTCACGACAGAAAATAAAGAATTTGTGGCACTCTCGGCATTATTCCATGTTGCGAGTCTTTGTAATAATGCGACCGTAATATCCTCTGTCTGTGAAGCAGTTGAAGGTCACACCGGAGGGAATAACTCGGGACAACCAACTGAATTAGCATTGTTAGTAGCGTCAGAAAAGGCAGGAGTCCCTGATCCCCGTCCGCTTTATCACCGTGTACAGGAAGTTCCTTTTACTAGCGATAGGAAGCGAATGGAAGTACGTGCTCGACCTGTTTCTGGTACCCACCCTTGCCGTGCCTTGAATCAAGCCGCTGACAGAGAAATGTCTCCTCCGAAGAAGCAGCAATCAAGGTGGAGCTCATCCAAAGTTCCTACTCCACCTCCAGTCTCTTCCGATGGAAGTCTATACTTTGTCAAAGGTATGCCCGAGGCGGTATTGGGAGAATGTAATTACTATTGTTCACCTACTGGAGCTTCGGAGAAGCTAACAGAAGATCATAGACTTGAAGTATTGTCCCAATCACGAAAAATGGCAGCATGTGGCCTTCGCGTGCTTGCAATGTCGTACGGACCTACGTTGGATAAATTGACATTTGCTGGTCTCATGGGGATGGAAGATCCGCCGAGGGAAGGTGTGGTCGATTCCGTCAGACAGCTGCGACAAGGCGGTGTAAAGGTTGTCATGGTAACTGGGGATTCAAAGGAGACAGCGCTTGCGATTGCACGAAGGTGCGGTATCCTGGGTAATGAGTACGATACACGAGATTATGACAGTGACAATGAGCACATGCTGATATCGAATGCTACATCCGAAGCTGATTTGGAAGATGTCGAATTTGGTGCCAGTGTAGCTCTTTCCGGGGAAGAACTCGATGCAATCCCTCCACACAATCTTCCTGATTCTATTTGTGGTGTGCTCGTATTTTATCGAGTCGTTCCTCGGCACAAATTGGCACTTGTTCGTGCATTGCAGCATCATGGGGATATTGTTGCAATGACCGGTGATGGAGTGAATGATGCAACAGCACTCAAGGGCGCGGATATTGGTATTGCAATGGGAAAGGGAGGAACGGATGTTGCCAAAGAAGCTGCAGATATGGTTCTCGCGGATGACGACTTTTCAACTATTACTATGGCTGTCGCTGAAGGCAAGGGTATATTCTTTAATATTCGAAACTTCCTTGCCTTTCAGCTCAGTACGTCTTTTGCGGCATTGTCTATGGCAAGTATTGCTACCGCTTTGGGTATGCCATCCCCGTTGAATGCAATGCAGATTCTGTGGATTAATATTATTATGGACGGTCCTCCAGCACAAAGTCTTGGTGTAGAACCAGTGGATGACAAAATTTTGAATGCAAAACCTCGAAAAGCAGACGATCCGATCGTGACCCGGGCCTTGTTGTTTAGAGCAGTCAGTAGTGCAGCACTGATTGTATTCTTGACCTTGAAGGTGTTCAAAAACGAACTTGATGATGGACATGTTACTCGGCGTGATACGACAATGACTTTTATGACCTTTGTCAATTGTGATCTTTTTAATGCCTACGTGTGTCGTTCTTCAGAGAGATGTTTCTATGAACTCAACTTCTTCAGCAATCCGGCCTTCATTTGGGCTGTTGGTGGATCAATCATTGGGCAATTGCTGGTGGTTTACTTTCCACCGCTTCAAGAGACTTTCCAAACTGAAGCTCTCAGTTCGAATGACATGATCTACATCATATTATTGAGCTCAAGTGTTTTGTGGTTGGATACACTCCGTAAGAAATTCTTCTCCAATTTGTGTAATGATAGCTTCGTTCCGTCACCGTTTGCTAAAAAAGATGATGACAATGGCAAAGTTTCAAGGAAAGTTAGGCGATCACGATCTTGGCTCAACTTTCGTGGGGCAATGGATAGGGCGATGCCTAAAAAAACAAAGAATAAAGGAATGCGCAGTCGGGGTAATCCAGTTGCGGTATGACATCATCTAGTCTAGAGAAAGTAACAAGCTACTATATATACATTCCTATTACAAAGAATAATTTAGTATGATGTATCCCTCCGGCCTTTCCTACTATGCAATTTTTACATACTTTACCCCATTAAGTTTGCCACAAACGAAAAAGACCAATAATTCGTTCCCGTTTAGTCCCAATGCAAAAAGTGTTACTAAACATAAACTATACATACTTGTTTGCGTACATTCATTGCCTGTACATCGATCCGTTACAACTATTGAGAAACACCTCAAGAATTGTATTCTTCCATCTCCCTTTCGTAACGTTTTTTGTCTTCTACCGCCTTCTCGTCCCACTTGGCACGTTCACTCTCAGATAAGCCTTTGAATTGAACCGAAATCATTTTGGCAATATCACCGAATTTTGCATCAGGATTTTCTTCCTTCACTTGGGCACGATTAGCACATGAATAAAGGAAAAAGGCACTCATATTACGCTTGGGTGCGTTGGGGTCCTTCTTCTTTTTTTGTTTCTTGCCCTTGGGTTCTGGAGGTGCAACGTAATGTTTCATTTCTTCTTGATAACGAATCTTGTCTTTCTCAGCCTTGGAATTCCATTTCTTAGTTTCCCTCTCATTAAGATTCTTGAACTGTTTAGACAGCATCTTGGCCTATAATTTTGTGTGAGTTCATCGTGATATGTATCCAAACAAAGAGGTGGAATAGAGAAGCGTAAATTTGTGAGCCAAAAAATCATAATGATACAGCATGAAAATACTGATGATGTCACATCGCGTGTGGGCTCTGACGGGCAGGCAGACAACGCAAACAAGGTGAAACGAAGGCGCGCGCGCCAGCTACCATGACACGACATCATGAAAAGAACGGACCAACCGATGAAGGCCCAACGCGAAAGCTTCAATGGTTAATCATGAGTTATTGTACAAGAATATCCCATATAAAAAGGCGTATGTAAAACTTGTACCAACTGTACGATAGGAAAAATCATGAAAAAACAAACATAAAGTTTGGGCGTTCATTCAACATTGCGTGTTGTTTGCAAGAGAAGTGTCTTCGCCTGCGTTTTTATCGTGGTTTTATCGCGTGAAAGGCGTTTAACACGGTGAAAAGCACGGCTTCGTGTTGTTATCGCGATGTTCCCGTCCTACCACGAGGAGACACCCACTGCGGGCCCCACCCTACAGGTACAAACACACATACAGAGCATAGAACACACAATATCACATAATCGATATAGTGCGGCCCCATAGCCCTCCCAGACCATAGCATCAATGACAAACATGTTTACAAACTGCAATCGCAAATCTGACCATTGACATGCACATGACAAACAACCGGGACCAGTGACAGTATTCGAACGATGGAACTCACAATATCTCCAAACTTGGCGTCAGGATTCTCTTCCTTGACCTGGCTACGGTAGGCTTGAGAGTAAAGGAAGAAGGCACTCATGTTGCGCTTTGGCTTATTGGGATCCTTCCATTTCTTTTGCTTCCTCTTTTTGGTAGGCTTTACTTCTTCTTCCTCTTCCTCCTCTTCAGACTGTTCCTCTTCTTCTTCAGTCACCTCTTCAGACTCATAATCATTCTCGTCGCTACTCATGATGGTGGGAAGTTTTACGGAAAATTGCAAACAACAAGGTTCAAGTCAATCTTGAAATACTTTGGTGGAAGCTTTGCTTGAATAAATCAAGTCAATGCAAAAGTTGGAACAATGCCAAATGTAGTTGTGCAACTTGAAACTTCCCTTGAT
>WKLE02001304.1:15440-33851 GCA_014885115.2 Asterionellopsis glacialis | reverse complement strand
TTCAGATCGCTTTAATGTCAACATTCTTTTAGCAACCTAAAGAAATATAAAAGGCATTCTCGCCATGTATGTATGTGTGAGCGTATGCTGTCTCGTTCGATGATGACGATATCTATGTCGTTTTGTAGATGATTATGATGACAGCCTTTTACTTGCTTTTACGCTCAGGAACAGATTTCTTTCCACGGCATGAACAAAGTTTCAGTAATATTTGCTTTCATGAAATGCACATGCGATAATGTGCTTTTAGTCGTCGGGACCATCAATACCTAAACGTGGAATTTCAACGTACGGGCATGTATCCATGGCAACTAGGAGACCGGCATCAAGTGCTCTTTGAGCTGCATCCTCATCCACGACTCCTTCTTGTAACCAAACAAATTTAGCACCAACAGCAATAGCTTCGTCTACCACAGCACCTGCCTGATCTGACCGACTAGTCTCAAGAAATATTGATTGAATCATCGAAGTGTACCAAATACGGTGAGAGCAAGTAAGTAACCAAAAGTTATGCAAAGACAATAATTTGACATGATTTATTCTTCTAGTGTCATGCAACTTGCGAAGGAATGAACGTACCGAAATATATCCACCATATCAATAGGTACAGGAATATCTTTTAAAGTTGCATAAACTTTTTTATCGTATACAGTATCACCAGAATCTGCAAGAAGAGGATTCACGGGGATAACATTGTATCCTCGACTTAATAAGAAACCCATGACTTCATTTGATGCGCGTTCTGGTTTCTTTTATTTGCATTCATAATAGAGACGAAAGGGATGGAGGCACCATACCAAAAATTTTGTTTATAAAACGATTTACTCAAGATACTGAAAGTACAACAGACATTAAAATGCCTACCCACATCTTAGCCTTCAAGAATACAGTAGACTTTTGATATATACGGTAGGTAGTCACGTACCTTCGAAGCTCCTACGAGTGCAATTGTTTTTGATTTGGTCAAGATTTGACGTAATGCCTTGTCGGCATTCTTAAACGGCATCTTGTGAAGTGGGACGTTGTCCTTAGTTCCTTTTTCTTTAAGCAATCAACCAGAATCAACCTAATTAAATTACAAAGTATGATTTAGATGGGATGTAAAGCTATGAAGACAATAGCTGTGGAATAACTGATCGATCCTTGTCACTGATATACTTTCGATCTTGTGTTGTTCTTTGTGTGTCGTTCCCGAGTTCGCAGTCTTCATGGTCTACCTCAGGGGTATCTTTTGAATCACTGATAGAAGTTCGGAAAGTATACCTCAGAGGAGTGACAAAAATTTAAAAAAAGGGGGGGGACGGGTTAGAAATTTTGGATTCCGCCACTCTTTCACTCCTCCCGTTTTGTAAAATATGATATTAAAAATACTTGTACATCTTATAGCCTACTTCAAACTAGAAACAGATAAGTATGAAGAATAATCAAGGAAAATTAAAGTAAAAAAACTGTGGATGATGGAATTCAGTATTTCAAAAATCTCTAACTGTTGCTCTGTTTTTTATGGTACGACTATTCCGTGTTCGGGATTGTACTGATGATGAGATGGCAAAGAAGCTGCTCCCAATGCAACAAGTTCAGATCGTTTAGCAAGTTCTGGAACTACGATTGCGTCTGCACCTTGGCCGGTCAATGCATTCCAACTTTGTTGAAGAGAAGATACGATAAGTTGTTGCTTGGAACCTCCACCTACAATTAAGACTTTGTCGACGTTCATTGGTGTGGCATTGATTTGTTCCAATAGTTGGATTAATACACTCGTCCAAAGAGATGCATAGTCAGTAGGTGGTGGAACATGCGGTGAAAAAATATCTCCACTAGTGTCCATTTGATCAGCGATTATTTCTTTTAATCGTTGTTGAACCTTTTGTTCTAGCACGCCACGTGAAACTTTTGTATCTAAATGTTGTGCCTCGCGAGTTTCAACGTTCATACTTATGTATGGGATATGAATATGAGCTTGATTGGATGTATTGTATTCAGCAATAGCAACATTTGCTGCTTGGTACAATCTTTGTTGTGCCATTTCATCTTGGTCTAAAAAGGGTAGTGACGTTTCATCAAGAATATGTTGAATAAGAGTTCGAGTCCATAATTCCCCTCCAATATTGGGTAACGTTGCACTTGAACAAACTTTGTTCTTTTGTACAGCAGTACATGTCGTTACTTTCCCACCAACATCGACAACGACAACGGGACCACTATCCTTTGAACTTGCATCGATCAAGGCCTGAGCTTCGGCCCCCCACACAGCTGCAACAGGTTCTGGAACAAAAGTTGAGGTATCGGGAAGGAACGATTTGAATGCGGCTTCCAGCTTGAGTGCATTGTCTTCCAATGGGGGAATAGCAACCACAGGGCGAACACCCTCCAAAGATGCTTTTCCTACTCGAGTTTCTAAAGCATTGTTCATAGCTGGAGAAGCAACGTCAAAGATAGTTTTTTGATCATAATCATCAGCTGGATAACGAACTTGATTCGAATCACCATAGTATGCCTTTTCAAAAGCCAACTTCCCTAACATGGGTGACTGTTCGTCACCATTGGGATACATGATTCCTCCAAACGTATAACGTGCACCTTCTCGTGTCGGAACTACCTTGGCCTTCTCTTTGTTTGTTGTGGTGGCATTATTTTTGTGTGCCAAAACAAGATGAATCGTCCCCAGATCAACCCCTAATGTTCCATTAGCGAATAACTGTTTGGTTGATGATGATGATTCATTGACTGGTCCATACTTCTTTTCGTATTGTTGTAATTCCCATTGATAATCTTCCCATTCCTCGTCCATTCTTTGAAGTGCGCGGTAGGAATAATATCCTATCCCACCCACGACAGCGACTGCCACAAGTGGTAGAATTTCTTGTTTGGGTGTAGCATGGTACAATCGATATTGTTGCTTTTGGTGGGAGATACCCATAGAAGGCGATACCCGATTATTATCGCGATCATCATCATTTCGACGACGAGTATCCAAAGTGAAAGATGATAGGCCAGGAATATTGCATGATAATGAAGAAGCATTGGTGGAAAATGAAGGTATTGTTGACCTCCCCACGATTCTCCGGGCCAAAATGGACGCCATCTTTATTCCCTAAATCGCTCTTTCGCCGAAACGAACGCTGACCACTAGTATTATAGAGAGTAGAGAGTCTGTATCCCAGATCATCAAACCTCGTTTCAGAGCTGCCGATACCTCTTTGGGAATGCAAGGTCGAAAGCCGAGGCGATCGCGAAAAAGCGTGGTTACAGGTAGCGAAATTTCAAAAAGCAGGGATGAGTGGATAGAGGGATATGGAGTTTCCACTGTAATTATTTTTTTGTAAAATCGATGTGCGGCTTGTGCGGTGTGACATCGAGAGTTCTCTGCCTGTCTGCTCTGCCCGGTACCTGGTATAGTACCAGTACCTGGTACCAGGTACACGGTACTAGTAGTCCTTACCTTAGTACCTGTACCTTACCAGGTACTTACCGGTAGTCAACCAGGTACATGGTACACCGGTAGGACCTACCTCGTACCTGCTGGTACCTGTACCTGGTATTCGTTCGGCTTACCGGTACCATAACTCTTTGGTTCTCTACTCTAGTACCTGGTATGATACTTTCAACTAATAGTCCTACCTGGTACATATTATGCAGCTTGTACTGGTACCAGGTACCTAGGTACCATGCACATTTTTATCATGACTACAAGCAGGTGAGGTTATAATACAGTCAGTGATATAGGTAGTCCTATCTACACCACAATACATTACAATTCTCTTTGACAGTAGATGATTTCCATATATCGATACCAGTACCGGTAGACTAGTCTACCTCGGGCAGTCTTAACTTCAACCCTCCTGTCTCTCCGACCGTAAGCATTGCTTGGTCAGTTGCTTGGTCCGTTCGCGCCTTTTCCTCGTGTGAGTCTCACCTTTTCGTACGATATCTACGCAGGCTCTTCGTAAAATGCTTGTGCGCTCAAAAGGACTCCATCCACGGAGTCCCTACTGGTACTGCACCGTATTGTGTGAGTAAACACAAACGAGGCCAAAGTCGAACTGGCTGTGTCTTTTTACAATATTATTATCACGTCTATTCGAAACTGTGGGATTGGGATTCTGATACATGCCTCTCTCTCGTTTGGGAGTCGAAACAGCGAAGTAGACTTTATAGACATACCCTTCATTGAAAGAAGGAAAAGATCGGGGGTTTTTCGATTTACGAGAATCTCCTTGAAAACAAAATTACAAAACGTAAAATCCAAACAAGACCACTATAGAGTGCGGGTTTCGCTCACCTACCGTTGCCCCCACATTTTAGATTTTTTGTTATGAATTGTGAATTTTAATTAGTATTCATAATAATTTAAATATTCATACCAAAATATAATCCAATAATATGACTGAAACAGCAGCTGGTTCAAGAAAGGTATACACCATTAGTATTGACACTTTGGACGAAGATATTCAAATTGAAAAAACTACTGTTTCCATACCAAGAGGAGAGAATCAGCAAATATCTGCATTTGAAAAACAAGATCCCAACAACACAAGTAGTGAATCATTTAGTGCAAGTGTGACAAGAGATTCAAACATGAAGATATCTCAAAATGTGAATGAAGATTTAAATCTACTTTGTTCTGAAGACTTGGATGAGGAAGAGTCCTCACCTCCTACAACTTCAAACTTTTCAGATCTTGAACCCATAGCCAAGAAACCAAAGATTGATCTCAGCTCTGTAAACCTTCCAGATCTTGAACCCATAGCTAAGAAACCCCTCAGCTCTGCAAACTTTCCAGAGGTTGAACCCATAGCTAAGAAACCAAAGATTGATCTCAGCTCTGCAAAACTTTTACGACCGGTAAGGCGTGTTGTTACCGCAAAGAAAGATGAATTTAGTAACACAACAGATGAGAAAAGCTCAAGAGCGGCAGAATCAAAGCCACCCCCACCACAACCACCAAGAACATCATCTAGACCTTCTCGTCGTGAACAGAAAACGCAAATAAGTACAGCTCCTCCCGATAATAAGAGGAAGAAGGCAGACTCACCAATATCTTCTGGTGAAAAGGTATCGGGAGAAGTAGTGACACAGTACGTAACCTTGCCTCCTCTCCCGGCACGGTGTCCTCAACTGCCAAGACTAGATTCGACCCAAATCAAGAATCTTGAGGAGGCCTTACAGCTAGACACGAGTGACCCAGATAGTGGTTGGCGGGAAGATTGGATGGGGAATATAGGCTTTCTACACAAGGATGTACCAAACCCAACTTTGTCCAAACCAAAGCGTAAATCTGGCGCTGCCACTCTGCCGTTTTGGGAATGGGGTTTAGGATCTACAACGGGGGCGGTTTGTAAAGTGCTGGTTCATCACTTATTAACGTACGTGTACCATTTAGAAAATACTCCGCAAATGGCAAAGAACATTCTTTACCATGCTGTAAGCAATGAAGCGGATATTGTTTCAACTGTAAATGCTGTAGCCCGAATCTCGTATGATCCGGTAGTATTGCAGCAAGATGGGTGGACCACAGAAAAAGCAACTGAATATAGTGGAGCTTCTGGTGGAGCCTATCATATTGGATCTCGTGTCATTTGGCAAAAATATGAAGCCGTTGTGATTGCCTACGTCCATGATCATGATATGGGAGATTTGTGGAAAGCCATGTGGCTAGAAGAGCACGATACCTTCGACATGGAGGCAGAGGAACTCCAATCTGCTCTGAAGAGATACGAACGAAAGAAAAATATACGTTCCAACAGTGACGCAGCACTTCCAACTTCACAAATTACGGCGAGTTCTCGGTTTGCGGCTGCGAACAACTATATTGTGGATGGTATTGAGAACGGCATTGTTCTCGCTGGAACATACCATCCACAAGCACGGCATGGCGTATTATGGCCTGCACGAGTTATGCATGTATCCGAGAATAGTTCTAGTCAACCGCAGTCAAAACGTGGATCTGCAAAGAATCGGATTTCTGTTGTATTTCTGGCACCATATTGGAACCGCCCAATCACAGGGGGGAGCCGTCGCGTAGAGCCATATGGAGAAAATCTCACTCAAGCAAAGACTATGTTTGACTCTGGTCCCTTGTTCGAGATGGACACGATAGAAGTTTCATCAGAGATGCTACAGAAGTACCCATATAGTGGCCGTGAATTGAAGATAGATCAACTGCGAGATGCGTTCCGTTTTTCAGGACTGCCAAAAGCTGCCTTTCCTCGTTTTCTAGATAGTCACCGACTTGCCATGGCGCTCAAGACATACTCTTCTACTAAATTGAAAACTCCAGCAGCGACTCTGGGTGACTCTCGTGCCATTTCAACGCTGTCTGATACTCACGTTATGGCGATACAGACTGCTATGTACCCGTTGTCGATTCTGCATCTTCCTTTTGAGTATATTCTGTCCGAACTCCCTCCGCCAACCGCGGAGCATGCGATTACGATGGATCAAGGAGAAGAAACTGTAGAACCTGTATTAGATTTACATGGAATGCTTAATGCTATGGCACCTCCGCATTGCTGGGGGATGTCGCAGTCAATTGTTAGCAATAATCATGTAGCTTCGCCTGTAAAGAAGTCATCCAATCTGAATTCATTGCATCCTCAAGATATAGCATCGCCTCTTCAAATTAAGCCGAGTGGTGAATCACATACAGATGATCCAGAATGGAACTTGAATCAATTCTGTAGTGAGTATCTATTGGAAACCCTGTCATCAAAAGTTGCTACAACACACTTGTCTCGCTTGGGTGACGATCTTTCGATTTTGATATCACAGCTTCGTGATGCATCACTCAAGTGGAAAGAACTTGATTCGGCCAGCCAAACCAAAAAGTCTCGCTTGTTTTTGAACCGTTGTATGCTGATGAAGAGTCACGGCGAGGAGTCAATCATTTGCAATCTGGAAGGCGACGTTGTATCGCAAAAACTTGTTACTGAATGGCGAAAAAGTTGCGAACGGATCTACAAACGTGCAACAATAAAGTTTTCAAACAATGACGCTGGAAATGGCGTTACTATGATTTTAACGGATTCACGCTGTAATGAGCACCTTACTGCTAGTGGGTGCGTAGAGAGAGTTGTACGTCTTCCGGCAGCAATAAAGGCATCTAAGATGGCGGGAGCCGGGAAAAGTCGCGATATTCAACTTGTTTTCCCTGTCGATGATCGATTCGTGAACATGGCGGAAAAAACCGTTCTTCCGAAGGCGCACAAAATGTCCTACCTCAAAAAAATGAAAGCCAGATGTATGGCAATAGAGCCTGGTAAAAAGGGCGCGACTCTCACTGACGACAGTGATGGAAATGGTGGAGAAGATACAAGTGAGTATTCAAAATTGATATGTAAGGGTTGAAAAATATGGATGCATATTCACATTCGTGTTGTTGTTTTTGTTTTAATAGTGGGATCACGTGGATCATATACTGCAGCCGTTGCTGGAGTAGCTGCGGCGTTGCAAGCAGTTGACCGAATCGCAAGTGGGCAGTGCGTAAATGCTTTCTGTGCGACTCGACCACCAGGTCATCATGCGGGTCGTGACCTGCATTCAATGAAAGCTGTGTCAAACGGGTTTTGTGTGTTGAATCCAGCAGCGTGCGCTGCCATTTATGCTACGACACCGCAGTCGGAGGGCGGCCCTGGATTTAGACGCGTTTGTGTTATTGATTTTGATGTTCACCATGGAAACGGTACTCAAGATATTCTCTGTAACACATACGATCCGCGATTCCTTTATGTGTCTATCCATGCGGGCGGAGCTCACATCAATGGGTATGATACTGACGAGGATGATTCCGGTCAAAATAATAGTCAACGACCCGGCGGATCTAGCCAGAACGCCGGTATTTACCCAGGCAGGTGTGGTGACACATCTCCTCATGACGGCGTGCTGAATATTCCCTTAGGAGCAAAAGTAACTGCGCAACATGTAGGCCAGGTCCTAGCCAGTAAAGTATCTCCTGCAGTCGATGCGTTTGCTCCAGATCTCATTGTTTTGTCAGCCGGCTTCGACGCTCATAAGAATGACCCATTGGGTATGGGTGGTCTATCCGCTGAGGACTTTGGTAGCATTACGACAGTTGCCTGTTCTATGGCGTTCCGATCATGCAGCGGGCGCGTAATAAGTATTCTGGAGGGTGGTTATGGTGTGCCATGTTGTAGACCACAAACGGATGATTTATTCCTCCCCAAACCGCTAATAGAGAATGAAGGCTCGAACACTGCCTCGCAGCCAAGACAGAATAGTCCAACTTTAGCGCTTACTTATAATTCTGCTACCAAAGATGATTTGCTACAGCAACAGGAAATGCAGAAAGGCCCACAAATAAAGTTATTGGATTTGGGTGAAGATCTACCAGATAATATGGATGATGAAGTACCACGTGGGTTGAGAGGAAAGGTTGACCGCTGTCATACGGAAGGGTTTATTGATTGTGTTCGAGAACACGTGCGTTCTCTGGCAAAATCCAACAAACGCATATAAAATTTAATCTCCCATAGGGTAACGAACTTATAAATTAAGCACACAATTGTGACCAAGGGCAAAAGATATTTTCCTGTATCTTCTCCCATCTGAAGCTATCTACTCAGCTTGAAAAGCCAAGCTGGTAGAAAGTTATTACAGAAATGGTAGATGCAAAGCAAATGTTGGTTACCCAAATGATATGCCACCTGATTGTATGCTGCCTTTGAAATTTATGTTTTTTTGTCGAGTAAAAATCATTCTATCCATGAATTTTTTGCGCGTAAGGAAAATGATCTTCTCAGTAACTCTAGAGCCGAAGCAAAGTTAAAATTTGTATTGAGGAGTACCTATGAACTTCAAAATATTCAACATTTGATGTTATGCTGAAACGGAACAGTAAAAATAGTCTAGAAAAATGAGAGAATCAAAAGTAGAGAATCGGTCCTCAGGGTGTAGAAAAAATGGGTTAATCCGGGGAGGAGTACGTACTGGAGGAATGTTTGAAAGACGTGAAACCACCCCTTTAAAAAGGAGCATACCGGTGCGAAATACTGGGGAAAAGCTAACTTTTTTCCCTCCCACGGGAGGGGAATAGTGATTGCAGTACGAGTATCGTACGTACATGTTGCAGGTAATATGTACAATTGCCTTTGGATAGCTTCTGATGAGCTGTCCTTGACTTTTCTGGGGTGCAAGTATGGCTTTTAGAGAACGACAACTTGCATTTTCGCCAAGCTGTACACGTGTACTTAAGGTTTCCCATTCAGGTTGAGTTTGCGTGGCAGAAGTCTGACGCTATTTTCGAGAACCGAGAACATATTTTGGAAATTTGATCAGTGAAACTTCAATATTGTGGAAATGAGCAGGACTGGTATTTAAATCGTTCGTATTTACCCTGCATGGATACTGTAGTCGTCGCAAAATATCTCTATCTCTCGTCGCCTATCTCGTCCATGATGACTTGTAGACTCAGAAATGCGTCAGCATATCAAGTCCACCCCATCCAAATTTTTTGTTAAGACACATAAACTGACGTGTCTCGATTTGGTAGAGACGTAAGACATATTTGAGACACGCACTTGGTACGCATGCAATCGATACCTGGTACATAAGAGGTTGTTATATGCTTACTGATTTAAAGGTACAATATGGCTCTTAGTAATTATCGTACCTTTGAAGTTCTGGATGTCTTTGACAACCGTAGAAACCTACGTGAATTTTATTACTGAGTACACAGACACCGATGGTTCTGAAACAAGCTTCCCGAATCCTTGTGTGGATCGAAATGATTGGGAATGTGGCGAAATGAGAACGGCTGTCAAGGTAACAACAGCAATTGATGAAAAATGGAAACAAGAACAAATCATATGAAACAAAGTGCAACAATAGCACAAGTAAAGTTTCGAATATAGTGCTGATAATATCACTAGTTTAAATTAAAAATTAAAATGATGAAAACACTTAGCTTGTAAAAGTGGCCCCTGAAGATGTCGTAGCTTTTCGTATTGTTCATGTCGGCTTTCAAGAGCTGCAAAATTTGTCAAGGTTGTACGATATAGAACCAATATCAAAATCATGTTAATTTTTCTGTCCATTCAATGCTTTGATGTATGCATTGAAAAGCATTGACTTGGCTGCAGAGAGTTTTTCCATCTCTTCGCGAGCCTTAAGGGTGGCCGCAACGAGTTTTGGATCGTTGGGAACCCACTGTGAAATGGGTGTGGTTACTTGAGCAGGAGTTGTCAAACCTCGCATTAGCACAGGGTTTTGCAACATCACTGGTCTAATGGGCATATTGACGGATGAAGATGCCTCTGATGATGTGTCGTCTCCACTGTTTGAAACAACTGATATCGACATTCTCTTTTGACCTTGTTGAGAAGTAAGTGGCACTTCAGTGATGGTTTGCGCACAGCTTTCGGCTGCTTGCGCTGCGGCCATCATTTTACGTTTCTTTGGTGGAAGGGATGGGCTGCCTGTTGAGGCAGGAGAGAGTGGTTCAGAGGGAGTACTGATTGATGAACTTGATGGAGCAGGAGAAGACGCTCTTGTCTTCTCTTCCTTTTTTGCTTGGGATGAGCGCTTTCTTGACTTTTGGCATACCATATCAAGACATAGGTGCGGTTGGTCTCTGCGGAAGAGAGGGTGGTGGAATGCGCCTGTGTCTGGACCTCTGGTGGCCTGGCGGAAACCCCATCGGTTGAGTTTTCGTGTAAAGGAAGGGTATTTTGTGCTGCTCTTTTCTGAAGGTAGGTGCTTTGGGAGAACTCGTTCAGCAAAGACGTCTGGACGAATGATTACAAATGAGCGTCCGTGTGGAAGCCAGGAGATAACATCTGATAATGAAGAATCAGATAGAATTGCGATGAGACGTTGTGGGAAGATTTCTCTTGATGATCTGAGGCTGTTGCTGTTGCTGTTGCTGTTGCTTGCCTTCGCCACCTTTTTTTTGCGGGTGTCACATTCATCATCACTGACGACGAAATGGGCTTCGGGCTTTTCGGCTGTGGCTGTTAATGTGGTGGTAGTCATAGGAGGTCTTGGTGGATTCTCAACAAGTTTCGTGAGCGCCGTAGCAGCCTCAACAAGGTGGGATAAGCCACCACACTGGTCGATAGAGTTATTATTCATGTTTCTTGACTGTTTGTTTTTGTTGTGAGCAAAAGAGAAAGGACTTGAGGGAAAAAGACTGAGGAGCTTTTTGGACTTCGCTCTGCACACCTGATGACAAGATTTTTTTAAGAATTCTGATTGGCTAAAATTATGTTGACGTTCTTTGCATCCCATTGAAAAGGATTCTCCAGTTACTTCCGGCCATCTGGTGTCAGTTCCCCTGGTATAATTTCTACATACCAAATTTCCAACGGAAGATAGATAGTAAAGAGGTGTCTGATTGCCTCGTACTGAAAAGTGCGTACTTTACTTTGGTAGTCCAACTTTTATATCTGATGATCTATTATCGTACCAGGTACACGCAAGAACTACTGAGAACCACGAGTTTATATTATCCATTAAGTAGGGATTTCATGGCATGAACCTGCTTATGTGAGTCAGAGTTTGACCAACAAGTGATTGGTCCAGAACCTAAATGCGGTTTTCCTGCATCATTGACGTCTTCATTAATACATAGTCCTGACGTGGTATCTTTCTTGGCCAATCAAATGATATAGAGTGTGGGCAGCGTTTCCCGCTAATCGTGAGCCGTATCACTACAGGTCTTCCTTGTGTCCTTTCAATTCGCTTTTTTACCACAATATTACGAAAATTTATCAGTAGTGAAAGAAACGACCGTGAAAGGATTCTTTTGGTGTCTGACAAGGGACGACGGGCTGTCGAGAGTTGACATCTTTTTTATTTGATTACTTATCACAGAAATAATATTGATATATATCTTGTTTTTGCCATATACTTGATAGTTCTGAATGCCGCTAGATGAGTCTAAATACGAAAATCCTATTTAATCTCTTAAAAAAAATGTATTATACGCACCAAAATTTATTAGAATGCACTCTGTAGTACGAAAAAATTATGTACCAGGTACTATCCTATCTGGAAAAGATATAAGTATCACTATTACACTGTTCTGTTCTCCTTCTCAGTGTACAGATAATTCCAGTGATATTATGAAAGCTGTTTTTGAAGTATCCGTGAAAAGCATTCTGATGATTGAGAAGCTTTTTGTAGCCTTATTACCCCATGCGGCATTGATACATGCCAGAACCGAATACCAAATTGATACCCGTCGCATTCAAGGTTTTCGAGTGTACGTCCTAGTAGGTAATTGGGACAACTGTACTTATTTACTACTACTTCAAAGGTAGGTCGGTGTTCTCAGCCACATTATAAGATGTGTGGTAGGACCTACGTACCGACCGTACGACTCTGTTGTTAAAAAAATATATATATTAAATTACAGTATAAAGGTAAGTATTGTCGTTCATAATGTTAAGTAATACTAAATAAATTTCATTAGCATCGCTTGTACTGTACCAAATAATAGAATTCCTAAGTATGTCCTGATATATTCATACTGGATTCTTCGTACCTCTAAGGACCCACGAGTGATACGAGTTGAATGTGAAATTCTTCATGTCTTCTCATTATTCGAGCAGTTTGCCACAACTAATTACCCTATATAACAGATAAAGAGGGCAATAGGTGACGTAAATTTTTTCCACGTCAGACTTGATGATACCAAGAAGCATTCTTCAAGTAATCCATTGTTAGATGTTGATTTCTGAAGAACGGTGACCGAGCAGGTTGAATATCAACAAAAAAATCAATAGTGTCGATCGTGATGTGTGGTTCGCTTTGAATTGTTCGATACTGTACTATTCGATTGACTTCCAGGTACTTTACATAAGGCACCGTAATGAGAAAGTCCTACCAGGTACTCGTGGTTCTGAAAGTCTTAAATGGTGTGCTGGATCACCCCCTCCTTGGCGGAGTCATTCCGTCCTTCGAATTCTTTACTGGCTTTGACAACTTGCTTGTTTTCATGTTATACAATAGATGTCCTTCATAAAGAAATATTGGTGTATTTTCTTGATTGAATTCGTATTTTCTTGATTGAATTCGAACATTCTTCGAGCAATCTAATCCTAAAATAGACCCACTGTTCAAGTGCAAGGAACATCTTTTTTCTTTTCAGAAAACGAAGACCCCACTCCTATTCGTTTAAAATCTTTACTTTTTCTAGGATTAATAGAGCTCCATGACAGGTACCGTACTTGTACTGGTATCAGGATCTCCAGAGCATTTTTTCCGATTCGCTTTCCAGTCATACTTTTTGAAAATATTGAAAACTGTTAAACTACAGACAGTGTTCAAAAGTAGGAGAAGTGACTAAAATATTGTACGATTAAAAAATGTTCTACAAAAAATAACTTAGCCTTAGCTGATGATTTCTGTTGAAGAATTGCTGGGCGGGGCTTTACAAAAGTGCTAGAGATAAGGCACAGAAACATGCACAATGTACAGCCTCTCTCGAAACAAATGTACAATGTACAGCCTCTCTCTTGAAATAATTCTAAGACTCAAATAACCCTACCTGGTAGCACCCTTTCGAATGTGGTACTGGGACGAGTACATCTGCTCATCATGGTAAAACATATTTACCATCAGATTTTGCATCTTTCTTCGTAGTGCGCCATGCGCATAGACAGCTATTTCATTCAACAAATATATCAATCTAATTTCCTCTAGAGGGTTACTACTTTTATGTGTGACTACGCGTATAACCTCCCCTTAGAAGGAAACAGCATTAATAATTAATTTTACCTTAACAAGAGACGCCAGGATTGCTTCCCTCCATCTTTAGACTAGAGGTCTTGGGTTGAACATCCTGTAGTCCTCAGTCCCTGTCGGAAGCCAGATACATGTAGGACCTCTAGATCAACGACATATTCGTTGCTAGTTGCATTAGGACTACGCCCTTGAAAGTGTGTTTCGAGAACTTTTCACAAGCTACTTTCTTTTTATTTTTGTTGTTTTTTCAAAAGCACTCTGTAGGATACCAGCTTCACATGCGCTAAACCATAGTGCCAGGCAGAGACAGAACAGATTTTTTCGAGAAAAGCAAATTTACTTTTCTTGAAACTGACTGTACAGGTACGACATGAAAAATATGAGAATGACTTTATTTTGTACCTTGAACAAAAAGTAATCAGATACTCCAGAGCCCTGGTGGCAAGAAATGATATGAAACAAAAGGTGTCTTCCGGATATGATATATATAAACAAAAAAACGAATTGTGACGTTTGCTACTTCATTAGGGATATTTTCCCAAAACATTAAAAGAACTATAATAAAATATACCATGTATTGCTTTATGTTAAATAAAATATTCTATCCTCCTCTGATGATTGAATGAACAACATCCTATTGGATACTACCAATTACCAGGTCATGTACAAATGATACCATCGACCCCGCCCCCCGTACCAGGTGTCAGTCCGGCAGACATCAAAAATTCGAGGAGGTTTTTTTCGGTAATGAGAAATTCGATTGCGGTAATATCGAAGAGCACAAGCGCCAACTTATAATTGTATGTACGGCGTTTTCGATCGCGGTAATGAGTTTCGGTTGCAGTAATGAGGACAAACAGACCATTACTAACTAACTACCGGGCGGGACTTATTATTTAACTCGATTTTGGTAAAAAAGAACGAGTCTCACTAACTAGGACCTAAGAGGAGGTAGTCCTTAGGTCCTACCTGGTACAGTCAGTTACCAAGGTCATTTACCTGTACCAGGTATAATAAGGTACCTTTATTAGGAGAAGCTCCATACCTGGCAGCACCAGTACAAGTATTTACGATGCTACATACCCGTATTGTATCACCTCAACCAGGGTCAAGTAAAGTACCGCACTGACATACCTGGTATAGGACCACTGTATGTCCGACCTCTCTTACCTTCTTCTTCTTTAGTCCTATGTATTATGTCAGCTATATTTTAGCTACTGTATATAGGAAATGTACTAGCAGGTATATGGAAGTCCCTCTGGAGTTGTAAGTACACTCTAGCTAGAGTTAGCCCTCTACCAGGTAGTAGTTGTCCTAGAGGTACCTGCATGGTAGAGTCATACAGTACCTGGTACATCGAGAACCGACGGTGGAACAGTCTAGTGCAGTGATGAAAGGCCATCATGTCATGCATGAATCAATCGCATCGCTCACAGTACGAGTATTTTAGGATAGAAGTCGCATCACCATCGGTCGACTCCCAACTCATGGTTTCAGCGTTTATAGCTGAAGGTGTTCCAGGAATTGATATTTTTTGAATGTCGACCATGACGCCGCCCCGATTTGGAATAAGTCTGCAACCTCCTCTGAGAGTAGTGTTCTTGATAACATTAATTTTTCATCTCCTTATTTCCCGCTCGTATGCTTTCTCCGGCTACCAGGCGTGTCACTCTACTCCATTTCGGAGAGTTTCTCAGTCTCCAGATCGCCGGGTGTCCCTGGTGGAAAAATCGTATAGACATAATCAACTGCAACTTAACAATATTTACGGTCGTGATAGAAGCTCAAAACAGTTGAAGTTATCGAACAGGAACGATGATGTCAAGAAAGAAGAAAGCAACCATGACAGCATTTCAGTCACCCCGACAAATGTTGGTATTGCTGGTGCAGGGGCTGTTGCCTTTGCTACAGCAACCTTATTGGCAACCCGAGGTCATGATCCTATGCTCTGGTCACCATCTGGTGCAGGTACCTCTGAATTGTTACCCTCGAATGGTGATAAAGAACCAACATCACCTGAACTTCTCACTTCAGCTGGTGCTATCGAATTAGAATTTCAACCTCGTGTCGCATCGAATGTCAAACAACTCCTTGACTCAAACTCTGTTGTGGTACTGGCATTACCTGCCAATGGGCATGTTCAGGTTATGGATGCTATTGCACCGCATATACGGTCTGACCATATCATTATTATATCATCTCACTCATCACTTGGGGCTGTATACTTGACACAATTGTTATCCGTGCGGGGAATTACGGTGCCTATTGTAGCTTGGGGCACAACTGTCGCAACAGCACGGAAAACATCTGGTACATCTGTCCAAGTCTGTACAGTACGGACACTAGTGGACATGTGTACTGTTCCTGACACCCAAACAAATGTAGGGTTAGAAATGTGTCAAAACTTATTCGGTGATCGTTTTAAATTGCGTGATGGACTTTTGGCAATTTCATTGTCTAATCTAAATGCACAGAATCACCTTGGTATCGCATTGGGGAATATGTCTCGTATGGAACGTGGTGAACAATGGTCGCAGGGTCTTAATCTGACACCCAACATTGGACGGTTACTAGAAGCTTTAGATCGAGAACGATTGGATATTGCCGATGTTCTTGGACTGAAGGTCCGCACAATTTATGAACATTTTCAACTTAGCTTTCATGTTCCAATATCTTCCGTATCAGAAATGAATCAAGCTATGGTAGCCAAGGGTAATGATGTTAATGGTCCAGATAGACCTGATTCGCGATATGTTACGGAGGATGTACCTTTTGGACTTACTCTAATTGTCGCATTAGGAAACTTGACTGGACGTCCGGCTACACTACATGAAGCAGGAATTCAAATTGTATCAGCCATGTATGGCCAAGACTTTGGTAGTGAAAATGGGTTATTAAATGCTTTAAATCTCGAGGATTTTGGTATCGAGGATATTAGAAAGGCGGGACAAACAGGGCTCCTAACGCGTAGTAAGGAGAAGGCCACTGAAATCTAATATTGTTGGTCGTTGTTTTATCGAAAATTTTCGGTCTTGTAATCTAGTAAGAGACCTGCCAGATTTTAGAAATGATAAAGTCAAGAAGAGATTGGCCGAAGGTAAAGTTGTTGTTTGCTACTTGAGGAAGCTGAATACAGCATTAGAACGTGCTTTAAGAATAGTATCAAGGATACTGGTGGTATCTAATCTTCATTCCATCCGGCTTTAAAAAGAAACATACCATTATCTATTTAGTTTGCTGGACATATGTGCCCGACATCCCATATCTGCATTTATGAATATTTTTTAAAATGTTTAGAATCAAGCACTACCCAAATTATATAAGAATTTCTATGGAAATTTACAACTCATCTAAACCATTCAAGCGACTGTAAAGGTAAGATGTATTTTTTTGTGAACATCCAATTTTTCTTTCTGATATTTGTAATTCAGAGAACAGCAACGACGATATCAGGGGAATACAAGATTGGCAAGATAAAAAACGAAATCCCAAAATTTAGATTCCAGGACCTATGCATGAAAGTAATTTTTAAAGCGCGTAGTTTTATTAACAAGCTTGGATGTAATCTGAATGAATACGGTCTAGATTTACAAAGTGTTTTGGTTTGTTTGGGTGGATTCTCTTCAACGCTCCATCATGTAAAAAATAATGTTCTAAAAAGCAGAAACATATATATTTCCAAAAATTTCAGTCCACTTTACTCTACCTGCTGAAAACAGTCATACAGTCATATGCTTCGTTCTTTCTTTGGACTTTAAGCCATTGAATAGATTACTTTCTCTATAACTACTATGTCATCTTGTGTCCTTCACCAAACCGAAGACTAACTAAATCCTAAAATCAAGCTTGAAGTGTTATTACAACAAAGCAGCAAGTAAAAGATGCGGACTTGTCTCAGTAGAGCTATCTCTAAACCATATTTTAGTGAACAGCGAAAAATGACAACTGGTAGAACAATATTTGATTCAGGTAAATCCTCCCAAAATCATCGCCACCACGCATTGACACTGATGCTTGTTTCAACTGTCCTTACGTAATGGTACCACTTCTTTGGAATAAATAGCATGTCGCCTGGTCTCAATATACATTCAACGGCAGGAAATGCATCAGCTAACAGAGGGTACTGATTCAAGTCAAGTGGCTTTTCGGGGTTGATAGGAGATGTATTATACTGGTTTCCTTCTGTTCCTGCGTAGACGTGTTTGTCGGATGCAAAAAGCCACACATGTTTCACTCCTACATATTGCATCAAAATATTGTCCAAGGGGTCGAAATGCATGGGTGATATACACCCATGAGGGCCAATCCAAACCATAGTGTTGTAAATATGCCCTTCTCCGATCGTGGCATTCGAGCAGAAGTCCGGCACGGTAAAGTCCTCTTCCATTCCCTGAAACACATCATTTTGAGCTAAGTAAACTAAGTCTTGATTCGGTGGCCACAACGACGGGGCTTTAGACTCTAAGCCTCGGCCATGTTTCTCTTCAAAGAAACGAAGATAGGCAAGATAGTCACCAAGTCGAATGTCGCTTCGTTCTGATGTGGCATAATTTCCACCCACTTCCACATGGCAGATAGTATTGACGTCCACTACACTCTCTAGATAATCCCAGTCCTTCCAGTTCTGACATGCCCTTGCCGACGCAACAGCTTTACGAAAGACAACTGGCTCTTGGTTTTGATAATAGGGCCGAAATGTATCGGTCA
>WKLE02001299.1:1390-13566 GCA_014885115.2 Asterionellopsis glacialis | reverse complement strand
ACATTTGGTTTGTCATGATGACGTCAAATATGGATTTGGAACAAATCCGCAGGTGTCCCAGATAAACAATTCTTATCCTAGAAAAGAGTAAAACAAACACATTACAGATTATTCAAATTAAAAAAACCTTCCTTTCCCTTTTTCAGTATCATCATATGTAATTTAAAATTTTCTCTCTTCCAAAAGCAGCGTAACACCGGAACTGAAACCCCGAAAACAGTCTGACTTTGTCTCACCACGAAAGCCAGAAGAACTTTGTGATCTTGTCCGAAAACAGTCTGACTTTGTCTCACCACGAAAGCCAGAAGAACTTTGTGATCTTGTCCAATCCTCCCATACACCAGGAGTAGCTTTCTTCTTTTTTTATACCGACAAACTACTCTCCAGTATCCGTGGATTAAACGATTGCAGCTGGAATTCCGGTTCTCGGACTTTGTTATCTTGATCAATCTCTTCAGATAATTTCAGCAAATCTTCCTGGAATTTCCGCATGATGGGTACTGTGTGGCACTCAAAAATGTCTGCCTCTAACAGGTGTTCCCAATTATTCAATAATTTCGGCATGCGTACTCCAGTTGAACTAACGAGAGCATTCAATAAACAATTTGTTTGAATTGAATCAATCTCTAGATCAGGACGGATAGTTGCCCCCACAAAGAGAGGATTGGCCGTATAATCACTAACTTGCCCCACGTGTTCATGCATCGCCGTCACTGTACAAAACAGATGTGTAAAAATATCCCTGCGTCAGTTTTGAAAACAGAATACGATGTGTGCCAAGGTGAGATAATCGAATTGGATCAGCATGTTGCAGATTTCATACGCACGTGTATACTTCCAAAGATTCACTTACACAGCCTGATTAAAGTGCACTTTGTCACAGTTAGGATCTTCGCAACGGATCTTAGTGATATTCAAGCGATAGCAGATATCTTTTAAACATTTTTGCATCGGAGCATCAAACAGAAAAACATCATCTGTTTCACTGTGAGCCACATCATTTGTGCTTTTACTGTAAATGACACACAAGTAGTCATGCACGAATTTGTACATGACATCCCAAAACTTCATAGCATCCTTATTGGCAGGGTATTTTTTAGGATCGACACCTCTCATGGTAGGGTGAATTTTTTCTGGAAGAGTTTCAAATTTGTACAAATTTTTCAGCTCCTTTATGATCTTTTGCAATTCCTCGGTTTCAAATTTCCAGATCCGCTCAACAAAACCCTTGCGATTAAAAAGCATCTCATGGGCGTGGTAATTGACAGCAACAGTTCTGAATACAATATACGGGAAACAAAAAACTTGAGGGCGAGCACGATAGAAATGTTGTAAATCGAAACAAAAAAAGTTACAAGCGCATCAGAATATCAAACGTGGAAACGTACGAATAAGTAAAAATTTTGCATAAAGCTCGAAAGGGGTGATCGACAGAAAGGTGCTTCCGAGTGGCGGATACAAGGGCATTTGCTTCAATTAGATGGGTATATCCCATATGGTCTACAACTGTGACCCATGCGAATGCACTAACTTTCCAGACCCATTTTGCGTGCTCCCATTCTTGTTTCGAGTTACTAGGCTCTTCCTCTTGGTATAGCATATTGTAGAATTGTGAATCCCTCTCTGCATCTTCTGGAGGCGACACCAGCTTTTGATCAAAACATGTGTAAATTCCGACAAGGTTGAAATTTTTATCGAAATATGCAGCTGCCCCGTATTTCTGATAGCCCTGTCGGACTTTGTAGTCTTGTAGCTGACAGGAATGATTAACGTAATGGGCACGTGAGGGCGCCTTTCGCCACACAATGTCATCAGAACTATCTTTTAATTCCTTAGTATGGAAGCAAGCATAACCAGCGAATGCGATCCTCACGACGGCCTTATCAGAAGTTACTTCATTATATACGATGTTGGGCCTCGGGTAAAGATTATCAAAAAGCTTATTTGAAATCCCAAAAGCCAAGATAAAAATGTAAGTATTTGATGCAAAAAATTAGAGAGATCAACAACCCAACAACAGCAAATAAAAAACAATCAATAACTTACGTGAATACGAAATCCCACAGCCTCTCCAGGGCTTTTCCAGTCGTCAGACTTGTCTTCTAAAGGAACACAAGCAAGCAACATTTTTTTGAGTATAATCGATTTGTCTGCTATTCGGTCTTCGTCATGGGTGGGTAATGTATCGCGTTCAGGATCACCAAAAGGGAGAGGGATAAATTTAAGGTGCTTTTGCTCTATATCCTTCGGATGATCGACATCAGATGCTAGAGGAAATTTTGAGTTCCACTTCGTGTTGGTACGTTTAGCACCTTCCAACATCATACGGACATGCTGTGTCAATTTTATCTTACGGATCTCTTTAATGCGTTCATTGCTAATGAGACTCGTTAGTTTATCTCCACTTGGCTTGTAGATATCAACTAAGAACTTTATGATCGCAAGTGATATATCATGCCCTGGACATCCACGCGGGGGTTTCTTACCGGGGGAGCTAAAGAGATCCTTTGTACCATTCCACGTGAGCATCTTGAAAAGTTGATCGGTCGGCCTCTCAGGGTTGAACTCATCAGCATATTCCCCAAAGGCATCTGTGTCACGATTCGCCATCAAAATAGAAAGGTTCAATGGTGTTCCTTCAGGAACTAAAAATGTCTTTCCGTCCAGAGTAATTGAAAGTTCTTCAGATCCATGCCAAAAGACATGTACACCAGGAACAGCCTTATCAAGTCTTGCAGTTTCTGTGATGAAGTTATAGGGATTCTTGTTGTAGAGAGCCAGGTTTGTGGAGGTCCTATCATGAATGCGTTTTACTACAGCAGCCGTGAGTTTCGCAGGAGCTGCAGCTCCTGCAATACAGAATACCATGGAAAGAAAACGAATAGTATCAGTGTCTCCCCACCCTTTCTTTCTTGCTACTGCCAGAGTCCTTTGCAAAGCGGGTGCCTCTGGATATCTAACAATAGCAGCACGGATTGCCTCGTAGTCATGTCTAACGAATGCATGACAAAAGAAGCAGTACGATGCATGAGAAAGATTGATGGATAGAAAGAAAGATGTTTTCTGGGCAAGAAGGAATCAGACGGTTTCTCAAATAGAGAGATACTTACCTTGATTCTTTTCGACCTTTAGCATTATTAACCAAAAAATTGAACCAATCTGGCAAAAACGCCAAAGGGAGTTTAATTGCAAGTCTTTCATAAGATTCAACCTCTTTTTTGGTTAGGTGTCCACCAGTCAAAAGATGAAAAAAGGTAATTCCAAATGAAAGTCCAATTAAATCCTCATCGAGCATTGTACCATCTTCAGGAGGATACGGTATTGCATATTCAATTTTGGTTATTGTTTGTGGGTTGTTCAAGTCCTTGATAACATCTTCAATCCATATACGGACGACTTCGCGACCTTCAGTTACCTTCGTTTTATCCAATTCAGATTGTGGATAAAATATTGTTAATCTATCTGAGAATTTGTATTGTGCATTGGATACTTTCCACCCCAACGAATTGTTGGATTTTCGTATTTGAGTGTCTTCCATCAATTTTTTCACCATGGCATGCTTTGAAACACCAATGCCATTACCAAACGGATAAAACGACCCAAATTCAGATATAAGGAATTCGACGTATACGGATGGATCTTTTATGAATTGGTTGGCCAAAATGTATTCTATTAGGAATTCAAATTGTAAAAAGATTGGAAATACCACACAAACACATCGTGTGAAGCAATACAATGTAATCACTTCAAATACCCTATCAGAGACAAAGGCTTTTAAACCAGAAGCTTCACAGATTGTGTTTCTATCTACAAAACTAAACAATAGCAAACCAGCGAGATGAAAAACAAAATTGAAAGTAACATCACCGCTTTTGCTTCTCCATGTATTAATGCCCAAGTAATTGTTGAATACTGGCATCTTGCTCAAATGTAATAACCATACACGTAAACGTCCAGATATAACAACTGTTGGTTTGGCTAGGAAACTAAATGGTGCCAAGACTTCAAATGGATTACCACGTAACGTTATGACCCATACAATGCCACATAAGCTTGTGTATAAAAAGTATACCATGGCAAATAATATTAGACAGAATATCGAAACAATTTGACACACAATTCCAGTCATCATCCTGATTTCTGAAGGTATGAAACGCTGAAATTCATCCCTTTGCCAGAAAGCAAAATAAACGTCATCCACAAGTTGATCTCGTTTTAGTTGACATGGTGTTTTCGAACGGAATCCAGCTGGAAGGTCCTTGGGTGGGATTACATCTTTAGTTTCGTAATAGGCAATAACAAGGTCGTAAAGAAGGCACACAGAACCCAATACAAAGCAAACGAACCACGCCATTTTAACTTTGTTTGCAAGCTCATCCGAATACCCCATGTCAGGATAAACGTAAGTGTAGTCATACAAAAATGAAACCGACATGATGAGTTGTGAAACCAACAAGAGTCGTACAGCCCGTTTCGTAGCTACATTGCAAGCAAAGAGTCCGACTAGGGCTAAATTGAGGCCCAAGAAAAAATTATACCGACGCATCGCAAGTGATGACAAAATTTCACAATCTGTCGGTGCACGATCTGTCACGTTAAACCCACTTTTCAGAAAATTTTCAGCGAATCCTTCGTCAGTGCCATGAAAGTTCACGGAAAAGAACACAAATCCAGCTGCAAATAAAATGACACCATTTCGACGTGCTTTCGTTGACATGTTTGTAAGGTGGGTGGGTGGGAGGTGGAAAAAGAGGGTTGTAAAGTATGTGTTCTAAAAACGATCGATCTGTTGTACTCTTGAGTAAAAACCTCTCTCTAGACACTAGCTAGACGCCAAAGCTCCGGAGTCAAGAGTTACCCAGGGAGGTACGTTTATTGTGCTCCAAAAAAAGTTAAGAAACAACTCAAAGACCAGGATCTTTACGTGTACCTTGTGTCTGCTGATTGACTTGATAGGTTTGGTCCTAAAGATATCCTCTGACACTCAATGGTTTATCAATGTGCAGAATTCGTCAAAAAGAAATAATAAGCAAAATATAGATGAATATACAACATGGGTAGTACGATCATGTACCTTACCTGGTAGGACCTACCAAGTACCTGTACGAAAGAGCCTACCGGAGTTAGATGTTTACTGAGATGAAAAAAAGAAATTTTTTCTACCGTAGGTAAGGTATGAGACACGAGTACCTGTACCTGTTCCTATCTTGTACCTGGTACAGTACCTGGTACGAGGCACACTTGTAGGACTACCGCGTATTGAGTCCCAGGTACGATATTACAATATATGACCTTGCACATTATCACTTATATTCAACGGAAAAACCCGTTCGGTCGGTTTTATGAAAAAAAGCGCGAATTCTGTATTATTGTTCACACCCAATTGCGAGCAAGCCACCGTCGAATAATATTTAATTTGTCGAATGTACCTGATTTTATATACTATTTTACTAAAATATAATATTTATATCTAATAAGGGATTGAGAACGCTACTTATTAAATAATACTACTTATTTTTCAGAACTAACCGCTGGTCTATGTCATAATCGGAGTCGTGGTTCCTGTGGGTGGGATGTTTTTTTTTAGTACAAATCTGTCCGTGTTGGCAATTTCTTCCGCCGAACGAAAGTCGGTAGTCCTCAGCCCAGTACTAAATAGTATATTATATTCTTTTAGCACAAAGAGTTTACAAGAACATTTTTGGTAGTTTTGCAATGGAAAACACATGACAAAATACTTCTTCTTGGATTTTCATAGTGCCCCTCCAGAGTTCAAAAAGAGTGAACATATAACTTTATTTCTCAACAATAATCAAGCTTAAATGGTGTTCTGTTTTCTCCATATCCTTCTTTTGCTACAACCTTTGTTTGCTTTTAACAAAACACTGTGTAATGAGAAAAATCGGTACCGCAAAATGGTACGTCACGCCATCTCCACAAAAAAAATAACACGCAAAAGTACTAGCTTTGATTAATTTGATTAAAAAAATTCTATGTCACAGCCCAGTACTGGACTGGTCCACCTAATCCTGGAACAACTCACCTGCTCCTAAAAAAAACCAGTGGTCAACAAGAAATGTTCCTCCAAAGAATGTGAATATAAATCTTCCAAGTTGGACAATGTTATCCATTCAAAAACCAAATCTCCAGGATGATCTCCAGAGCAGCATAAGCATTCTTCTTGATGTAACACAAGAAAAAAACAATGTTGAACCATTGCAATCATAATTGCATCCAAAACTACATGGTTATCCATTGTGTTGATTACACGAGTGATTGCCATGGAAATTGCCAAAACGCCAGCAGCATGGTGGGTTAACAGTCCAAGAGAATTCATAGAATATCCAATTCTCTCCCAACTGTTCAAAGATTTGTTATTAGGTGAAAGGTACATTAAAGTAATTTTTTGGGGAAAGCCAACTTTCCACATGCCAGGGACAAAAACTAACAATGCTGCATAGTTTTGGGAAATAGCCATGGCCATGGCAGCTGCTGTAAACAAAAACAACAAGCTCTGTGCCAAAATCCAATAGGATTGGAGCTTGTTTGACCATTTTGCTGGAAGGAACATAAGGAATGATATGAATTCTAGCCCAAGAAGAACTGAAAAGACTATGGTGATCCACAAGAAGAAGCCCAAATAATCTTGAAATTGAGAGTTGCTCATCAATAAAATGGGGTGTGTGTGTCTGTTAGCATGCGGAATAAGGAGGACAACTGTTTTTTTTAGAAGTAACTTCTTCACCCCCCATTGCTCCTGGGCTGCTTGTTTTTGTGCCATGTCATCCTTGGATGCCAAAAAAAGGCAAGAAATAAATAAACCACAACATTAGTTACAACCAAGGACAGAACAAGAATGAACAAAAGTATCATCCATTTCTTCAGCTGCTTTTCTAAGGATGCTGCTTCATGGATGCTGCTTCATGGATGTATTTTGCTCTTTCAACATAACACCCAAATGTGTCAGTAGTTTTTTTTGGTTGATTTTTAGAAGGATGCTTGACTACATTACCATTCTGGTGCTGGAGCTTGTGGCTTGATCCATGTACCATTTTGTCCATCTTGTGTATGATCAAGTTTGTTTTTTATTTTAGAAATACCAAGAAAGTTATTTCTATTTTTGTGATTCCAAAACAAGACGGGGGTCTCATGGTACTGAAGCCTCAGTAGAACTTTCTCAATCACCACCCCCCTTGCCTTTACTAGGACCCTACCCCTAGGACCTAAAGTGATTTTGCCGGATCACCAACCACCTTCCATAATAAATTCACTTACCTTTGGGGACGTCTGTTTGAAAATAAATTGTTATGATTGAGGTTATTCTTGGAAAAAATATTTTTTTTCGTACCAACGTGGGGCAGGGACTTTCTTCAAAGTATGATGACGTCATAGACTATTTTATTTAGAGTACCAACCACCAGGAGAACTACTGGTACTGTACCCGCCTTTGCATGCTATCGCCCGCCCCTCCTTCACCATTCACTCTCGCGCGAATTTAACGTGTACACAACTTCTATTCATGAGCACTTTCCAGGGTTTAGGATCCCCTTGCCAGCATTGGATTTTTTGTTTTGTTTCCGTTCGGTTCGAATCAAGTCCCTCAAGAAATTGGTCTCTCGTGTTGAAACAGTTGAAATTTTTATCCCTGTCGATCGTTCACCTGAAACAGTTTTTGACCTCTTTCCGCTTTTAGATTCCATCGTCGTCGTGGTCGTCGTCTCTCTCATCTCATCTTCTCTTCTCTTCTCTCCTTGCGAGTGTTGTCGTTGCAAGCTATACAGCAAGAGGCCTTGTAGATATTCTAACATATAGTTTCAAAATAAATAAACAAATAAACAGAGAAAGTTTTTCGAAGAAGAAAGATAGAAAGAAACTCGTCCAAAATGTCAGCTGGAACATCTCTTTCCAAGGAGTTCTTTGAACTTTTAAAAGCGATTGGTGAATCCAAATCGAAACAAGAAGAAGATCGCATCATTACGAGAGAAGTGTCTACGTTGAAACGTAAATTGGAATCTGGGCCAAGCTCATCTGCCCCCGGTACGCCCAACCCTCTCTTGAGTAGTAAAAAACGCGCCAAGGAATTCTTGGTACGATTGTTGTATGTGGAAATGTTAGGTCACGATGCATCCTTTGGATACATCAAGGCTGTGGAAATGGCGGCCTCTGCATCTTTGTACCACAAGCGTACAGGATACTTGGTTTGTGGCGCATGCTTGGCACCGTCACACGAATTTCGATTCATGTTGGTCAATCAAATGCAACGTGATATGCAATCTTCACATGTGCTGGAGATTTGTGGTGGATTAATTGCTGCCGCACAACTCATTACGTCTGACATGGTCCCCGCCATGGCTACAGAAGTTACCAAACTTCTTTCTCATACGTCTGAAACTGTCCGTAAAAAGGCAATCATCACGCTTCATCGATTCCATCAACTTGCACCTGAAACAGTCACCAAGGAAGAATTGACTGAAAAGTTACGCAAACATCTATGTGATCGCGATCCAGCCGTGATGGGCTCGTCCTTGAATGTCATTGAAGCTATTAGTATTCGAGATCCTATCCCCTTTAAAGATTTAATCCCCTCCCTCGTCAGTATTCTGAAACAGATCAACGAACATCGTCTACCGTCTGAATATGATTATCATCGAGTTCCCGCACCATGGATGCAAATGAAATTAATTCGTATTTTAGGTGTCTTGGGTAAAAATGATTCTGCCGCATCTTCTGGATGTTATGAAATCTTGAATGATACCATGAAGAAGGCTGATATTGGGATCAATGCAGGGTATGCTGTCGTATATGAATGTATCCGTACTATTGTGAACATTTATCCCAACCCCACCCTGTTGGATGCTGCCGCCGAGGCTATTAGTCGATTCATTCAATCACGATCACACAATCTTAAATATTTGGGTGTGACGGGCCTTGCTGCCATTGTGGAGTCTCATCCACAGTATGCGGCACAACATCAAATGGCAGTGATGGATTGTTTGGAAGATCCTGATGAAACCTTGCAAAGGAAAACTCTAGATTTGCTGTATAAGCTTGTCAACCCTGTCAATGTCGAATTCATTACGGACAAGCTTTTGGATTTCCTACGAAAAACTACGGATACCTTTTTGAAGCGTATCTTGACGACACGTATCTGTTCTGTCGCGGAACGGTATGCACCTGATAATGCATGGTATATCCGTACCATTACAACTCTATTTGAAATTAGTGGTGATATGGTCCGTCCAGAGGTGGCACAGAATCTAATGTCGTTAATTGCAGAGGGTACGGGCGAGTCCGAAGAGGATGATATGTTATTACGACAAAATGCTGTTGAAATTTATGCCAATTTATTGTTAAATACACATGTTGCCAAACTTCCACGTATTTTGTTGGAAACTATGGCATGGTGTTTAGGTGAATATGGATATTTGAGTGCTGTAGCATCCTTGGATGAAATCATGATGCAATTATGTGCATTGACACGTAAGCATAAGGCCAAATTGGCACCCACCACGCGTAAATTTTTATTGGGTGCCATTATGAAACTTGTCGCCCAAGCAGGGACATGTCCACCGCATGCAGCAGCTGTCATTGATGACTTTACACGTTCTGGTGATGTTGACTTACAGCAACGTTGTTTGGAATTCCAAAACTTGTTAACGTCGGCTGCCAACGTCTTGGGAGATGTCTTACCTGTCGATGCCAGTTGTGAAGACGTGGATGTAGATGTTGATTTATCATTTTTGGATGGGTACGTTCATGAAGCTCTCACAAATGGTGCCAAGGAATATTCCAAACCCGATGACGACGACGATGATGATGATTACATGTATGAAGGTGGTGGAGGCGGTGCATCTGGTAGTTCTGCCTTTAAAATGGGTCCATACGAAAAACCTCAAATTCCTACAGCTTCATCCTTGTCAGGTATGAGAAGTGGTAATGCTGCAAGTGCCTCCGGTATTAGTTTACCACCGGGCTCTGGATATCATGCATCCGGTGGTGGCGCGGGTACTGGTAGTGTCAATGCAAATGGTGAATTACAATTGAATGTACGTAATGTTGCCAATGTTTGGGGTAAGGGTGGTTTAGCTGCGGGTGGAGCTCCTCCTCCAGCACCTGCACCTGTAGCCACTGCTACGGCTGGTAGCTTTGATTCATCAGGTGGTGCAGCATACGGAGGCAGTAGTAGCGCTTTCGGCAGTAGTGGATTTGGAGCACCTGCTCCAGCAGCAGAGCCAGAAAAACCGAAGGAACTTACCGAAAAAGAAAAAATGGCTGCTGCATTGTTTGGAGGTGTCGTTCCTGGTGCAAACCCACCACCACCTCGTTCATCGCCTCCTAAGCCTCCTACTACAACAACACCAGCAGTACCCGCTCCAGCAGCAGCAGCACCTCCTCCACCGGCGCCTGCGCCTGCACCCGAAATCGATTTGCTAGATATGATGGCTTTTGATGATGCTCCTGCTTCAGCACCCGCCGTTAGTGCAGATTTGGATGTCTTTGCGCCTCAACTATTGGAACCCATGACTGCGACTGCTCCTCCTCCGGCAGGAGCAGCACCCTTGGTAGAAACGGTTTCCGACGATGAAGAGGAAGCAGCCGCTCCAGCACCAGTACCAGTCAATCTGGATCCATTTGCGGATATGGGTGAAACATCTGACGCACCTCTAGCATCGTTTCAGGTTGATAATAGATTTGAATATATTGGTTCCAAGATGGCACCACTTGAAATCACAACAGCCCAATTTGGTCAACATTGGGGTTCTTGTACAGCCACGTCACCTGCCAATATAGCAGCTTCCAAAGTTGATACTCTTGATAAGTTTTTACAAGTTTGTGAATCACTTGGTGCTCACAAAGTTGAAGCCATTAGTGCTACCAATGAAGGTATCGCTGCAGGGATGGTCAATGGTACGAATATTGCCCTGATTCATGGTAAGATTACACCGTTGGGTATTGGAAATGCTAAGGTTGATATTACCATTAAAAGTACCGATGCTACCATGAGTGGTTGTTTGGCTGTTGCGATTCAAAATATGATGAGGTAAAAGGATTCCAATTTTGAGCATTCAAACTTCAGACTCTACCGAATACCTTAGATTATTTTTTAGAAGAATAAAGACCAAGAGTAAAAAAAATCAAGAATGGCTTCCACAGGAGGAACCATAACTAATAGTACAGAGATCTTTTACTACAACATGATCGATTGTTATTGATTTTAAGAAAGTTGTGCTTCGAAGGAGATACTATCCAGTTTTTTTCGGTCTTTTCCTTGTATTAGCTGCAAATCAGTTTAGATGACAAAAAACTTGTGCAGTTGCATAAAACAGCTTATCATCTTCACTTATAGTTGGGAGTTACAAAACAGCTTCTCAACTCCACCTCAAGGCTTGATTTACTTTTACCAAATTCCTCCGTAACGTCGACAAACTCAAAGCGCAATGAAAAGAAAAAGTGAGGTATACACGAGTTTCAAAAGGGATAGAACGACTGTATTTATTAGCTTGTTGAAAGGTTCCTTGTTTGTTCTTAAAAATGAATTGCTAAAATTAAAAAAAGTGAAACTACGGTATGGAGTCGTCCTCTTTCTACACGCATGTATATTTTTCAAATTACATAAAGGACATTCAAAATCTTGTTCACTTCTTCCCCATGGGTATTTCTGCTATCTGATAGTCTGTCATGTTTTTCAAGCTAAAAGTTCTTTTAACTTTCCAGAAGATGCAGCACGTTGTACATTATCATTACCACCAATATGTTGTCCTTTTATGTATACATTAGGGACAGTGTGTTGTCCACTAATGCTGGCTAGGACACCCTGAATAGCATCACCATTTGACATTTCATCCAATTCATAAACCTTAGCATATACCCCCATGGATTGGAATACATTTTTAGTTCTTGAACAATAGGGACAGTAGGACTTGGACCAAATTACAACCTTTCACATAATAATAATTTAATACATTATTACATTATTTTAGATAGTGACAAACATTAGTTCAATTAAAAAGGAAAAGGTGAGTGGTCGTGGTCATAATCGTTCAAGAGTCATTCTCAAGGAAAGTTCTCCATATTTTGTTCAATCAAAAAGATAAGAAAAAGTCATTGCTCAGGATGCCCGTTTATGCTGTATCGTCTAGTATAGCTCAATACCCCCCCCCCCCCCCCCCCCCCCC
>WKLE02001298.1:0-14471 GCA_014885115.2 Asterionellopsis glacialis | reverse complement strand
TTCCGTACGTACCATTTTTAGGATGCTCTGTCCATCACCTCTCTTTGGGGAATCTCTTGGGACGGGCGTGACACCTCCTATCGGTAGCTATGTGTGATATCAGTACATAACAAGTAAATAATGTACATACTGTAAGTGAGTGTTTCGCTCTGGGGATTGGAGGATGTTGAGAGATCGAGTTGATGTTCAAAGTGTCACAAGATTTGCGTATATTTTATTATTGTGTGTGTCCTCAAGTCGGAGGGTGTTTTCTCTCGTGTTCTCTCGGGATTACATTTTTTTCTCTGGTGTAAATTTTGACTCTGGTCAGACGGACGGCTCCTGTGCAAGCTGTTCTTCTGTCGTTTGTTTATATAATATTACAGGTCTCCTCCGACTCCGCTCACTCACACATACATACATACATAATATATCATATGCAAAGAGTATTATCCATTCGTTTGGCGGTTCGTACTACTAATAGCTTTGAAGGATTATCATCATTATTATTATTTGGACAAGAACGCTTATCATTATTGGTTCGACAACAAGGACAACAACAACAAGGGTACAAGACACTCATACGCATCAACAACAAGAACCACAGAATCCGTACAAGTAGTCATTCGAATAAGACTATAATGATTCAAAACCTACGTCTTGTACGATGGATGGCCATTGTATTACCCATTACAGCCTTGGCATCTCCCTATTCATCCTCCTCATCAAGTAGCAGCAATCATCAAACTAATACTCCTATACCAAAACAACAACAAGAACAACATCATCATCATCAACAAAAGGTTGTTGTTGTAGGTGGGACACATGGGAATGAATATACAGGTGTATGGTGTATTCATGCCTTGGAACGTGTTCAAGATAAACTTCAACAAAAGTATCCATCCTTACATATTTCTACATTATTGGCAAATCCACAAGCACATTTAGAAAATAAACGTTTTGTTCAATCTGATTTAAATCGTGAATTTAGTAAAGAAAAATTAGTACAAGCAGTACCACCACCGTTATCTACCATGGACCCACATGATGGATTACCTGCGACAGTGGAATCCCTACGTGCCAAAGAAATTGATCAATTGTTGGGTCCTAAATTTTATACTACTAAAACAACAACAACAACAACAACAAAGAATACATTATTGAATGATAATGACACACAACAAGAACATGGAACAATTCTAACGAAACCCACAACAGATCTGATTGTGGATTTACATTCAACAACAAGTAATATGGGTCTTACCATTATTATACCTGTAAGTTTTGGTACGGATTGGTATGGTTGTTGCAGTTTTCAGAACAAGTATGGTTTTGGATATGTGAGACTCATTCATTCATTCATTTATTCATTCATTCATTCACTTTTTTATTTGTTTGGTATTTTACATATTTGAAAAACTCTCCATTGTCTTGCGTGGGTGCGTCTCCTTGCATCTCTCTCTATTATTATTACTCTATATTACTATTATTATTACGTACTCTACTACTCTAGGAAGGTGATTTACTCATGGCTCAAGCTGCTGCCTATGTGTTGCATAAATGTGGTGGTAAAGCACAAAATGTACGTTGTTTAATGCATACCCTACCCAACCGTGAAGACCGTCCTAATTTAAGTTCGGCTGCCAAACATGGATTTACTATTGAGGTTGGACCTGTTCCTCAAGGTGTATTACGACATGATGCTGTAGAACAAACAGAACGTGCCATGTATGCCTTGTTTGATTTTATGCAACAAAAATTTTCCCAAAATGACAATAATAACGACTTGGAATCACAATTACAATTGGCTTATCCAACATGGAAAGTTCCATGTTTTCGTTCTGCACCGGCACGTCGTCCTGGTGAAATGTCTGGTAAAATACCATGGCCATCTCATCCGGATAATCCTAATTTTCCTGCAGTCATGGTACATAAATCATTACAAGATCGTGATTTTCACATGATACGCAAGGGTGATGCTCTCTTTGTGGATTTGGATGGGAACATTACAAGATATGAAGGTACTCATGGTGATGAAGTCTACCTTATATTTGTCAATGAAGGTGGATATTATTATGCCTCCTCTGGAACAGGTATCGGGGTGGCTGTCAAGACTGAATATGATTTACAAACTGGACGATTGTTACCGACAAGTGAAGAAGAAAAAGTAGAAAAGAACAAGGAGAAGGAGACTTGTCCAGAACATGACTAAATATATAAAGTGTTTGAGAGTTTGTATTTTCGTTTTGTTTGTGCTCGTGGGAGGAACACACACACACACACACACAAAACAGAGATTACATTATACTATAGTATACTCTCATGACAACTCATTTAGAAAAAAAAGAAAAAGAATACGAATATATATACAAGCTACTTGCTAACTACCAACAAGGAATTAATTTAGATGACACCCCCCCACCCCCCAAATAAAAGTAAATATTCCTAGAAATATAAATTAAGGGTTTTTTTATACCTTGTTTTTTCATCATTTTTTTAAAATTTAATCGAGTTGCAAATCAATATGTTTCAGTCTCACACAACATGATGATGTAGTATGTAAACAGTCTAGCTAGTATTTACTAAAAAATAAAGACGCACGCATTGTACTAACTAACTATGCTATGTTTTATAGTATTCCTATTCTCCATTACATGCACCACACACATACGAATAATGAATAGGAACTACATCCATACAATAATATATTATGGTGGATACATACTTACCACAGAGAGACACACACACATCTATCCAAATACTAGATATGTGACTTGACTTTTTGTTTTAAAGAGGTACGATATCAATGGTAGTTTGGTTTCCTTCTTGTTGCTGTTGTTGTTGTTGATATTGTTTCAAGGATATAATGAATGAAACACATTCTGAATCTAATTCAGATGCCAACAATTGAATATCATTATTATTATTGTTGTTGTTGTTGTTCGTCTTGGTGGTGTTGAAGTCAACAACGTTGACCATACCGGAGGCGGCTGATTCTTCTACCCTTTCATCATCACTATTTAATAGGATGACATCACTTACAATGCGATGGTTTGCAAAAGGTGGTGGTGGTGGTGGAAATATCATCATGGAGGAGGATGAAAAATCTTGCTTTTCATCATATTGTTGCTGTTGTGATACCAATGTTGATAATGATGATGATTCGTTCACATCTTGAAGTGGTAATGAGCATGATGAGAAATCATCATCATCATCATCGTTATCATGGTGGTTCGTAGTAGCTCTACTACTAGCATTGCTATTAGTACCACAGGAGTAGTTGCAACTTTTATTATACTCGTAGTTATCAGGTACAACAATCTCATCACTGACGACAGGGTAGTCAGGTAAAAGTGGTGGTAGTGGTGCTATTGCCACGGGTGAATTATCTTGACGAAGAATACTTGGAGGTGGTGGTGATGGTGTCTTGGAAGACGACTCTTGCTTTTGTTCTTGTTGGTAGTAGTTCTGTGCCAGCTGTTGCCAGGTAGACAAGATATGAAACTCGTGGTTGATATTCTTCTTGTTGCAATCGTTCAAGGATGATGATGAAGAAGATGAATTTGGGTGGTACTTGTTGTAATGGTACATGTAGTTTGGTGTGATAGTTGGATTAGTTGAAGTAGTATCTAGTCCTACTTTTCCATCAGCACCCATACAGGTACTACTTTGAGTAGTCCACGTACTGGCGTTGGTGGTACAAGTCAAAGAACTTCTTTCTAATTGATGGTCTCTCCATACCTTGAGTTCTTGTTTATACCGTTGTTTATCACGGATGGATAATTCTTTATATTGTTGTTTTAATGGTCCATCCAAACTTTTCCATTTTGTCGATACCTTGCGCGTTAATTCACGAAAGGATATAACACCATGAACTTTACGATGTGGACGACGTCGACTACTTGCTAGAAAATGTTTCATGGCAGCTGGTGTCAAGTTGGACCCGTATTCTTTCTTCAATGCCTCCATGACTAGCAATTTACGTTCATGTTGAAAAAATAAATTATACGCCGTCAAGGGTCTTGAAGGTTTCTCGAGATGACCATCATGATGATGATCATGATGATTCGATGGTGGTGTTTGGATCTCTTCCATGGTATTGTACTGTACTGTATCAATCAAGGATGAAAGACAGAGTGATCGTAGAGTCGTTTGCTTGGAGAGTGTTTTTATTTTTATTTTTTAATGACAATCTGCTGTGTTATTAAAACATATCGTTATTACAATTTGTGGGGAGTTGAGATTTTTTTGTTTGTCACACAAATGGCGACACCAAGAAAGAAAAATGTACGAGTACGTGCAGTAGCAAGGGTACATTACATACACCGACCATACTATAATTTTGATTCTTCCTCACATCATTCTGTTCTCTCCATCGCCGCGGCGCCGCCGCCACCAAAAACTGACGTCAAAAAAAAAGAATGACGACATGCAAAAAAATCTATATTGTCCAATCAAAAGAGCTGTTTTTAGTATCAGGTCGTACTAAATTCCAATTACGGTACTCCGTGATAGTCTACGGATTGTTTTAGTGACATTTAATTTGACTCTGAATGACTAGCTTCTTTCAAATACGTTTTTCATTGGTGGAGAGCTTATCTTTTCCAGAACAAAGAGCTGTTTTAGTTTTAGCTCGTACTAAATTCGAATTACTCCGTGCTAGGTAGTCTACCGGTTCTGACAGTACTGTGAGTGGCATTTTATGGTACTCTGAATGACTAGCTTTTATTAAATATGTTTTTCATTGGTGGAGAGCTTTCCTTTTTCCGAAAAAAAAGATTTTCTGGTTCGCTTCGCTTGGCTTCCTTTGGTATAAACAAAAAATCTGAAACTACACACAGTACAGTACCGTTGATGGGCATGCAACTTTACGTATACCGTGTATCTTACGTATACCAGTGCCGGGTGCATAACTTAGAGCGGAAAATGAGGAATTCTTCGCAGTTGAGATCAAGGCCATTATTATTTTTAAATAGAGGTTATGTGGGGTAGTTAGGCCAACCCGTACCACGCGACAAAAACAAAAACAAAACTGAACGTGTTTCCGACTACGGAGAGACCCATTTCAGTTTTGTCATGGAGCACCAAATTTTGGCCTTATCACGTGACAAAAACAAAAATGCCAGGGTTGGAAAACATCTTGAACCAATCAAATTCCTTCACTTAAAATCTGTCTGTCTTGGTCTTTCATGTTCCGTACAGATGCATATTATTATATATTGCGAGTCCTCATGTACCTAGGTAAGACCGCTATCTGTGTGTACGGTACTGTTAGCAATTTAAATTTGATTTTTTGGTCGACCCACCATGACAATTGACGCAATCATTTTATATTTTGTGGGGAAAAAAATGAGAAACAACAATCTTTCAAGCATTATACAAATGAATGGCAAACAAAAGACCGTAAAAGGGAAGAGTTGGTTTATTGTCCTGTGTTTTTACAATTGTTGTGAGTGACTCCTTGACAAAAATTTGTGATATCATGTTGTCTTTTGGGTTCTGCATCTTTGTCCATGTAAAACACCAACACCAAATACAGAAAATCCACCAACATCATCAGCTACTACTAAAATGAAAGCTTTATATTGTCATCTTCTTGTCATGACTGGTCATGATTTTGATTGTAGTTTTTGGCCATTTCGTTCTTGTCATCATGTCATGTATGTGTTTAGTCATGATAGGGATATGGATTTTATGCAAGAGTGTCACAGTGGCAGTATGGTCAGTTTTGTCACAACCTTGTCCAAGTACAAAACCGAGGAGTCACTTTTGTAATAGTTGGCTTTCAGTTTTGTAAAACAAAACTGAAATTGTACTCATAACCAATTATTTTTTGTTTTTGTCATGTGATGCATGGTTTTGGTTTTGGTTTTGTCATGCAGTAAGGGTTGGCCTTAGATGCCAACTTCAAAATAGGCTGAAAAAAAATAAACAAGTGTTAATTGGCACTCTAGAGTTAGATTCTTACTTTAAAAAAAGGAACAATGTCTCTTTGTGGACAGCACATTTTCTGCCCTGTGGCAGTTGAAAACAACAAAGTTACTTGGTAGGCCATGCAGCATTGCATGTAATCCATAACATTTCCCCCCCCTCTCCACGTGTTCTCCAACAAGACCAAAATGGCAAATACAGTAGTCATTGTCTCTCATAGAAGAAGAAGATAAAAGAAGGGATGCCCAGCAGTAGCAGCAGCAGCAGCAGCAGCAGCAATGATAGAAAACCATACAGATTATGATGTTGGACTTCTTCTTGTTGTTAGGTAGGAGGGCCAAAATGGCCAGGCTACCAAACAACAAGGTGGTAGTAGTAAACATTTGCAAGAAAATAAAGAGAATTGTTAAAAAAACACAAGGTGAAGAAATTAAAAAAGGTTCCAATGGATCAGTGGAGAAATTGTATAGAGACACGCCTCCTTTCTACAATACTCCCATTGGCTAGGAGATTGTACACTATGTCAAGTAGAAACAGGGGGGCACTTCTTGCTGCTAATCCTATAAGAAATTGGTTTACAAAAAGAGACAGCAAAGTTCTTCAAGTTAACTTACTCAAACTTAGGTCTGCTAATTAAGGATATTATTTTATATTTTACAAGCTTACAGATGAGCAAAGATGATGAGAAGTGATAATTACAGTAATATATATTTTTATTAGGACTCTACTATTTTTAATGTACGTTGTACTGTAAGTATAGTTTGATGGAGGTGCTGCTAATTGAATACAAGAATTCAAAATAATTGAGAATTTAAACACTCATAATCCTTACCTTGTTTTACAGTACCTTTATTTCATATATTTGTATTTATACCTGAATAACATTATACAACTATCTAAACATACCTTCATTTCATTTTTATCTAAACCAATAGGGGCAATACTAATTAAAAATTCATAAGGTTTTTTCAACTTGTTCATCCACATATTATTCTGAAGTTCACAAGACAAAACTACACCAACGAGTGTCATTGTATGCTCCTGGAGATGTCGGAACGCCGACGATGAGGGAGCTTGGGTGTCGTAGAAGTTTCGTACGACTAGTACGAGACTCGTAATAGGCACATTATCTGTAGACGCACGTAGATCGATTTTGGGATTTTGACTCCTCCGCTTGCTGCGTGCTGGCTTCCTGCATTTCCCCCTTTTCTGGTAGTCTTCTCAAACTCTCCCAAAATAAATAGATGCATCGCATTGCGGGACCTTGCCCGTCAGAGAGTACTTAGTTGTGCGCGGCACCATGACAAAACAAGAAGAGGATGAAGCATTCAAGACACGGTAAGTTATCTGCTGTCGATTGAGAGGTGACATTGTGGGTGTTGAAGGAGCATTGCTGTGCTATTGGAAAAGGATTAGATCGAACGTCATTCTCCTCCCTTGAGTCTTGTACCCACGGCAGAGGTACTAACTAGCGTTATCCTTGGCCAAAAATTTTCATTCCCTGAATCTTCACGAAGATTCGAATCTCAGAAATTAACCCTAATGAGTCATTTTTGTTTTGAATGCCTATGATTTTCGTCTAATGTGTGTCATTTCGATATCATTGCCCACCTTTGTATACATTGCACGATGTAGTTTGGTGGACGATGTCTTTGGTAAAGATAGCGAGGGAAGTGTACAGATGGAAAAGGTAACGATGTTAATCTGGCAATTCCGTGACGATCCAGATGTAGTCAATTTTATGGCAAGATTTGTATTAAATTTTGCAGGTTCTAAACAAGTCTTTGATGGGATTGAGTTTTATTTACCTCAATTAGCACATATGCTAATTCACTTGGAGGCAGACTGGGACGATGCCGTATTAGAGAGATTTGCGCTTGTGATTGCCCAACAATCTCTTCACATTGCTCTCCAACTAAATTGGATTTTACAGGGAGCGTTAGAAGATTATCAACCAGAAACATTCTCAGGAGAACCTAATCCATCTCACAACCCTCTCTTCTACACACGTTGTCTCAAACTTATGACTAATGTTGAACGATGCGTTGTCTATGGGAAGCCTAGATCCCATGAATTGCAACGCCTGTATGAACGGGGTAGCATATCCAAGAATGAATATGAAATTTTGGAACGTGCCGATCGTAGATTCAATGCTGCTCAAATCATTGCCAGTGATGCGACTCATCAGCCAGGTGATAACCCTAGCTTTGGTGGAACCTTGCTTTACAAGCGTAAAGTCCGTACATCATGTTTCAAACCCAAGCCATGGAAAACCCGATACTTCACAATTGATGATCGCATGTTGTACTGTTTCAACAACACATTAGAACAGAAATTAGTACGTGCCATGCCTTTAGAGGGTGCACAAATTTCTGATTTAAATTCTGGAAAGTACAAATTTATGTTTCAAGTGATAAATCGTGGATTTCATTTTGTTTTGCGTGCTGAAAATTCGGCTTCCAAGAAACAATGGATAGATACATTATCAGCAGAATCGAAACAGCAAGCCTTATTTGAACGATCTCATATCCTTCAAGATTTGACTCCAAGTCAAATGTCGCGATATGAATTCTTCAAAGATGAACGTGACTTTGTTGGAAATCTGTGCAATTTGGCGGAAGAGTTACGATTTAAGGAACCTGCTGAACGTAAAAAACTTGCACCGAACAAGATGAGGGATCTTCCTATCCCATCTTGCTGTTATTTACCGCTGTGTAATTCCACAGATATTTGGCGTCGTGTTGAAAAAACTTTACCAAAGGGAACGAAGGTATTCAATACTAACGAACGTTGTCCTGTCATCATGAACTTCATCTCCAAACGTGGAGAGAAGATGGCTTTTAGTCGTGGTGGTTTGAAGGATGTTAATTTAGATGTTGCTGAATACATTCATCTGAATTATGATTTGAGAGACATGGATAGTATTGCTGAGGGTGAGAATGAAGACAAATTACTTACACCCAATAGTTCAGCAGGAGATTTAAACGTAGAAATCGCTTATGGAGAGAAAAAGGATGATGAATTGGATGAGGATCAGGCGAGTGCTTCTGCTCGAAGTAATGTATGGGAAGGGTTAGAGGAGAAGGAGGACGAAATCGCACCACCATCAACACCGTCCAGTCGCAACATTAGTGGGAAAGGAAATAAAATGCTGCAACGGTTCGTCTTTAAGAATAACATTGGAAAGATCCCTTCTCAAGTTGTAAATCGACTTCAGAGTCGTCGCTCAATGCGGATCCAAAACAGAACACCACGAAAGGGTTCTGTGAAGAAGACACCAGAATCTCCATTGCCCATGACGCCTGTGCCTATTGTAGAGGAATCCCACAGCCATGATTCTGATAGTGAAAGCGTCGTTTCTGTGCGCAGTAGCAGTATCATGTCTACCCAGGGAGCTATTACCTTTGGTTCATTGGATGAAGGAGGGATCAGTTCTGCAGCTATTGAAAAAGCCAAACACTTTGTTTGTCATGGAGAAACCTACGCCGAAAAAACAGCGAGGATGTTAGAGGAAGATAAGCAAGAGGGTAGTGACGGTGATGATGGTATTCAAGAAGACCGAACTGATGTACAAACTGAAGTTGTGAGTGTCATGGCTAAATCTAATGATGATCTCCGACAGGAAGTCTTTGTTATGCAAATGATTCATTACTACAAATCAGTGTTTGCCAACGCAGGTCTTCCTCTTTGGCTCAAGACGTATCGTATTCTTAGTACATCACAAACTACAGGACTCATTGAAGTCCTAACAGATGCTACATCATTAGATGGATTGAAAAAATCGGATGGCTATCCCACTGAGGGAGGTCTACGAGAGTATTTTGAAACCGTGTATGGCAAACCCGATAGTCAATCCTTCCAAGCTGCCCAAACGAACTTTATGCAAAGTTTAGCAGCATATTCAATCGTGTCATACCTTTTGGGTTTGAAGGACCGTCACAATGGTAACATTATGATTGATACCCGTGGCCATTTAATCTTCATTGATTTTGGATTTGCCATGGGTATGGCACCTGGTCATGAATTTAGTATGGAACGTGCACCCTTCAAGTTAACAAAAGAGTATGTAGAAGTTATGGGGGGTGTCAATTCGAAATGCTTTGCTGAGTTCAAACGTCTCTTCGTAGAAGGTATGAAACAAGCTCGTTCGAATTCTCAAATTGCCTTGGGTTTAGTTGAAATTATGATGTACAGAAGTAACTACCCATGCTTTACAGGTGCCCGGTACGGACATGGAATATCACTCAAAAGATTTGAGAAGCGATTAATGCTCCATGTACCGGACAAGCTTGTGGAAAAGAAAGCTCTAGCCTTGATCTCGTAAGTTATATGTCATGATGTTGCGTTGTTTTGTGTTGTGTTGTTTTCCTTTTGGATGGTGCTACTTGCGTCTCGAGATAGTCATCGCATCACTGACCCGCTGCGTTTCTGCTTGTCTTGAATAATTTACTTTTTGTTATTGAAATAAATAAAATACAGAACATCTATGGAACATCTTGGTACAAAACTTTATGATGTATTTCAACAACATTCCAATGGATACGCAATATGAAGAGATCGAAAACAAGAGATATGAATTAGCGTCATGTTGAAAGAAAGCACATCAAAATTTGAGAAAGTTTATTAAAAGAGATTCCACAAAAAACAAAAGTTGTTTAAGTTTAAGGTTATTATGTTCATTTTCGTTTTTCTTTTTCTTCCATATACCGTTTATCTCTTTGTTCAATTGTATTCGTTGTAAAAGATTATCTACCCATTCCATTGGTAACTCGTTACAATAGAATACCCCAACAAAAAAGGATGCTGAAAGAGCAATTTGATAGTACGCCTACTGGCAGAACAACAAAAGTAAAAACATACATACACACATCTAGAACTACCATTTGTTGTTGTATAAATTGAAATTAACGGTTATATATAGCGCACACACACTGTTATTTGCTCTTGTGTTGTGTTCCTTAAATCTTATATCTAACTTTCTCTAATATCATTCTTTCTCTTTTGTTTAGCTCTTTTTTTATTCTCTCATTTAGTGTTATTCCTTCTCTCTCGTGTTTACTCTTTTTGTTTATTGGTCGTGCAATTTTTTCTGTTTCCTGTGCTTCAACTCTCTATCTTGCAATTTTATCGTGTCCCTCCTCTAACTGTAGATTGTGTTTGACTTACAGCAGCAGTGTACATGTTTTAAAAGAATTCAAATCGATTTAATCCAGCTGTGGTTATAACTTTGTGATTCGATGATGATGACGGCGAGGAATCATCGCGGCTGTTCATGTTACTACTGCGACGACTACCATCCACATGACGGTAATCGTCTTCATCCTCTGACGATGACGATACCGAGGAGGAAGAGGGCGACGATGGGGGTGTAATCCTTTGCAATGGTGGTGGTGGTGGCGGTGGTGTTACCGCAAAGGATGTTGAAAAGGGTGGTGATAATTCATGTTTCCAACCTACAAAGATAACATCATCTTCCTTATCCTGGTATGTTTGTTTCTTTTGAATTAATGGTTGTGATGATGGTGACGACAAGGATGGTGGTGGTGGAGGAAGAGGAGGTGGAGGAGTATCTTCTTCATCGTGATGTTTCCAACCCACGAATAACACATCGCAAGAATTATCAACAGTGTTGCTCATGTTACTGTACTCCTTGACATTTTCCTTGTCACGGTATGGATAGGTATCATCATCCTCATCACCGTCATAATCATCATTCGTAGTACTAGTGGTATTCCCAAAACTATGGTTGTTATTCCATCCTTTTCCTCTGTCTTCTGTTTGTTGTGGATGAGTTTGTTTGGAAAATGGATATACATCATCATAAATGTTTGGTATGGAAGTAAATTCATTCGTTGTAGTAGTCGCATGAATATTATTGTTGTTGATACGAGTATTACTTGACTTGAAAGAGGATGTGGAGTTTTTTCGTCGTAACGTCGAAGCTTTAAAGGACAAGGTTGATCTAGGTTGTGGTCTTCGTCGATTATAGTTACTGCCATCACGCATAATACCATCACCATTCCTGTTATCCTCTTTTACAAGAACGTGTGGATTCGTAGTGGGAGTGGTATGACGTGGATTGTATTCGCGATTGTTGTTGGTGGTGTTGGTGTATGGGAACCTATCTATGATTCTCTTTCTTCCACTCCTACTGATACTCCCAAGATCAAGGTGATGATGATCACTATAATGCATCATGGTGTTGTTACTACTACCACCATTTGCAGTAGTAGTGTAGTCATGGTTATTCAAATCATGATTCTCATCCTGAAGGATTCGTTGAATCTCCTCGATAGGGTCACGAGTTGTGGAACTTGTCCTAATACCGCTACTCCCATCTCTTGAACAAGAATAGTCATGTTCCTGACGAGTTGGTGGTTTCATTGTTGTTTTGTGTCGTTCCAATTGTTGTCGTTGAGATTGTAACGTGGACCGTAATTGTTGATTTTCATGACTCACATTCCAATATTGCCATTCCTGACGTTGCCTATAGGTTTCATGCTGTAATTTACTGGAATTGTACTGGGCCTGTAATTTTTTATATTGTAATTTTAAATGTTGTATTTGTTCTTCTAAACTTATAATGGTTTGATTTTGACAAGTCATTGTAAATTGCTGTGAGGTGTACTGCTCCTTCACTTGTCGCAGCTGATATTCATAGTTATCATTCTTCAATTGCTCTTGGGCCAATCGTTGCACTAATATAGGTACCAACACGTCTTTCACTTGATCTATATCCTGTTGTGGATGACACAAGGAGGCTTTTGTAGCAGCTTTAGGGTTCTTATTGGCATTACCACTTCTTCGTTTCTTTCGTTGAGGTGAGTCCGGAGGAGATACACTCGCACCAGATGATGGAGACAATGGCACTGATGACTCTTGCTGCTGCTGCTGTTGATGTAAAGCAGCAGTAGCAGCTGCAGTACAACATGGACACGGCTGTTGATGATTGGAATTATTCTTGTAGCTACTTTTCGAAGCATCATCTTCATTATTGTCTCTGTCATTATTGTAATTCTGGCAATTGTGATTATAACATTTGGGTGGCCCAAAAAGAAATGATATTTCATCTTGTTGATTCGATGTACCGCACAATAAAAGATGTAACGGATCTACTCGCGTTTCTTCTTCCTCCTCTCGACTACTGCCACTGCTGTTACTACTGCTGTTTTCATCGAATGAGGAAGACAAGCACGGGGCAGACAAAGACACGGATAACGGTGTCTGCGAGGAGGAAGAAGCTGGTCTAGCTGTTTCAAGAAGTTCATTTACTAAATGTACTTCATAATCATGCTCCGTTTGTTGCTGTTGTTGCTGCTCCTGCTGCTGTGAACTAATTTCATCATGATTGTCTTGCTCTTGTTGTTCAGTCGACATTGTGCAGTTGCAGTGTTTTGCCTTTTTGAAAGACACTTAAACGTAGAAGAGTTTGTTGTTGTTATTGTGATTTAGTTGTCTCCCAGAAAGCATCAATAATAATATAATAATAGGCTTTGAAAATCGAGTCCCAGATGATAATTTTTCGTTTCGTTTTTTCGAGTGCTGTTTGTCAGTCATATAGAGGTTGTTCTGGTTATACAGTCCTCTCTAGTCTGAACCGCTCTCTGGAGGCTGCCTCAAAAGGAAAGGGCCAAAAAGACTACCTGGTACGAGAGAAGACTGATCTCTAGAGTCTCAAGTCCACATAAAGTTTGGTTTTTTGCGTTTCACAGCTGTAAAAGCAAGGGATATTCCAAGTTAGTGCAAGACCGTTCGTGATAGCAGCCGGTTATTCTACTGTACATCAGCATGTAAAGGACACGTTCCTTGCATTAATTAGAGGACGTTGAGATGTTTTCGTGCCTGCCGCTTAGAGTAGTAGTCCCTACACGATCAAAACAGAAGAAAATTCTAATGCTACTGTTGCATCGACACTAAATGTATAATACCATCTTATCATGTGTAAATAAAATTTGGATGTTTAAGCACGGCGTTGGAGGGAATTCGAAAAATTTCCCTAAGTATAATATATCCTCTCAAAAATGTTAACTAAGTATGATCTACCCAATCATTCGATTTACAGTATTCGTTTCTTTTACTTATAGAACCCACAAGCCATCCAGACCAGAACGTTTTGCGCGGGATTTCGTTTTTACCGTTTTTCATTGGCTTGTAAATGGGAATAAACTGTGAATAATTATTTTTAAATACAAGGAGTATGTACTCTTGGTCATACCGAGTGTAGCTGGCCGGTGTGGCAACCTCATGACCTATCCTATCTAAATGGATGACCAACTCTTTGACCGTTACTTATCGTTTCACAGGCCCTCTCTCTCGCTTGGAAGCGGGCGTGTCATACAGACAGACAGACAGGGAACACAGAAGACCGATGACTGACTCACTCATCAATGGCACAAACGCCCTCTCTCGCTTGGAAGCGGGCGTATCGCATAGACAGACAGACAGACAGACAAAGAACACAGAAGTTCATCTCGGATTCGCCACAAAATCAGACAAAGTTAACACAAAATCAGACAAATTTGTCTCAAAATATGTCTCCAAAACAGGGAGAGAGAAAATTT
>WKLE02001294.1:0-25165 GCA_014885115.2 Asterionellopsis glacialis | reverse complement strand
TTCATTCATTCATTCATTCATTCATTCATTTTCTTTTTTAAAAAAGCGCTGATTAGGAAAAATAAGTTTTGATTGTATGGGTCCTAAAAACAATTTATCCTACTACTAATGAAATAAGGCCAAAGATTCACCTATTAAAATATTGAGCTTGGTTATGTAAGAAATTTGCCACTGGTTGAGATTGTGCCCAAGTTTTTCTGTTATTCATTGCTCCAATTTCTGTTTTTGTTGTTGTTTTGATCAAAAGTGAGTTTCTCTTTAATCTTCACCTCTTTCATATTAGTAATCATTGTCTTGGACTCGTCTAATGGTGTTGTGTTTCTCAGTACACTTTCTTCAGATTTAATATTCATGCTAGCAACTGGTGCTGATGAAACTAAAGAGCTAGGGACAAATAATGGTGAGCACTGTGACACACAGGTTGTAATAGTTGTCCAAGAGGGTGATGGCTAGAAGAGTTGCCTTACTTGTTTGTCTTCTTGTTCCTTTTCCATTTCTTTATTATGCCTGTTATAAAATTCATTTTCACTCTCCCTGTATCCATTAAAGACAACAATTTGCTTACGTTGCTTAGCATCTTCACTCAAGGCTTGTTTCAACTTACATTTGCCATTCCACTGAGGCTAGCACTTTTGGGTCAAACTTGTGATGTAGACTCTGTCAAACACTTCATTTTTTCTTTCTGTCTTTGATAATCTCAAAAATAAGACTGTTGTATGTTAAGAGGCCTGCAGTAGACCATTTGCATTGCCTTCATATTGATCTTTGGTACAGCGTGCTTTGACTTTTCATGTATTAGGTGGATTATGTTGGAATATAAAATCCCATCTTTTCCAACTATTTAAAAGCAACAATAATGCAAAAGCCTCATCTGATGCTGACACTAAGTTACTGATAGGCTCATTTTGTCTAATGAGATATTTCCATTTGGACTTACCAACAACTCACCTCAAAATACAATCATAAAAAAATAGTAGGCATTATTTTGATTGTTTTGTTTTGTTTTGGATATCCTGTAGGTCTATATCATAATAAGTTTCTTGAAACAGCATCCAAAAACATTTCATTTAGAAGCAACATATTATCTTTGACCTCAAGAACCTTGTCCTCCTGCAAATATTACCTACAAACTAATTGGGTATTTGTTACTAATGATTTATGATGTTTGCCATTCTTTTCACTAAAAGTAGCCCCTATGTTTATGTCAGTAAGGATGTTGTCAAAAGTATCATGATTGTCTTCATCATCTGAATAGTCAAAAATAATACTATCAGAACTGTGAGTTTCTTTATCATTAACATTGCTGCTTTGACTTACCTTATTGCTGCAATTATATGTCACTGCACTTTTTTTAGCTACATTAGCTTGAAACATAGCAACAACAACCTTTTGAATAGCATTGTTAACATCATTACGTCTAGTAGCTATGGCATTTTTTACTACACCTTTGTATGTGTTCCAGAACATCCATTTGTCTTCAGGTGCTATTGGAAACATTTCTAACACCTTATTACCAATACTGTTGGGATGATTCAAATCATCTAATTCATTTTATAGCCTTAAAAATATCATACTTTACTTTTCTTGCAATACCTTTAGATAACTTAGGACAATGCTGATAGGAACTTACAATTTTGGCATGGGTAGTGGCTTGTTGCAGCTGGGTCCTTATTTCTTGGTTTATATTTTTAAATGTTCTACCTGATTTAGTAGTTGCTGGCATTTTAGTGCATCTTTAGACAAACTAATGGATGATGATTTAGTAGCAGTTCTAGTTGATTCTATATCATGTTTATGCTCTTTTGATGGAGTTACATACAATTTTGCTACATTATTTTGCCTGTACCTATCTGGCATTTTTTTGCTCTATGATTCCACCATGGTGTTAAATTTATTTTTGGAAGTGAGTTCTTTCCATGGGTCTGGATTGTGAATGATTTTTTTTTGAATCTTTTCAAAAATATTCAACTGGAAAATAGTTTTTTAAAAAAGTGGCACAGTGGTACAATATGTATGTTAAAAATTTTCTGCTTTTTTTCTTGCAGGTAGGATCCTACGCAGTTCAGTACTACCATCATTCATCACTCACAGAAACGCTGCCAAACTGCATCAACTTTTCCTGACTACCTCAAGTACCAAGTCTCCAAGGGTCAGTCAGTTTTGATATATGAAGAAAAATTACAGCAGCCACAGCAACGTGGCCAAACTGCATCAACTTTTCCTCTCAATCTCAAGTACCAAGTCTCCAAGGATCAGTCAGTTTTGATATATAAAGAAAAATCAAGATTACATCCATGCTGTCTTTTTGGTCTTGTGTTCTGACTCAGAGTCCAATTTTTGGCCCTCTACACATCCCTTCCACGTTAGCTGCTAACCAATTTTTGTTCTGATTTGAGATCACTGTTTTGCAGGGGAATGCCTTGGTAACAATTGACTTAAATTTAGGCTGGGTGACCGGAAGTAGTTTGTTTCTTAGCCCTGCTACTTGTTACAACTTTTTAAGTTCCATACCTTTTAAGTTCTATAGTTTTCTGTTGATAAACAGGTTGAGACACAATTTAATTTTTGAAGTGTTTCTTCATGGCTAACAAACATCCTATTGTACTGAATACAAAAGGACAAAATGTTCAGTTGTCAAATAGGTCCACAGATGGCTTTACTGTCACATTGTGTGTGTGTTTTTCTTGTATTGATAGACTAGGCTTTTTTCCTATAATAATAAAAATGCCAATAATGGTCCCTCCTTATGCACAAAGACAAAAAAAACAAAAGAAGAACTTGAAGAGGAAGCTGGTGACAGAGCTGGTGCCAAAGCTACCATAAAAAAGAAGCAAATAAAAAGAAGGATAGTGGAGCTCCTGCAACACCAACACACACTTAACATGCTTTAATACACAGCAAGCAAGGTGAGGAAGAGAGCAAAAAGAAAAATCATGATAATCTCAATAAGCCAACTCTTCAAAAAAATTCAGGAAGCCTTATTAAGCCAACAATTAATCCCAGCTGACGGAATACCAGATAAGCCTGCCCTATGCCGCTAGTGTTGACGGCGGCTCAACACAACAATCAGACAATCCACACAAAAGAAAAGAAGACTTTTAGTTGGTGATGAAAATTATAAGCTTAGTTTAATTTGGAGAAGATCCGGCAATCTAGTAGGAAGTAAGAATTCAAAAAAATTTAGTAAATGGTAGTTTTCTATGAGTCTGTCTGCTTGCCCACGCATCAATCATCCATCCTCTAGAGTGTCCTTTGTGCGTTTGTAGTATGGCGTTACATGACAAATGTTAACTGTCTCTTTTATAACACCTCTACAGATGTGCACAGTACTGTTCGTAAATACTTGAAGCACAGTACACTCCTTGTAGGACACTCTTGAGGATGGATGATTGATGTGTGGTCAAGCAGACGGACTCACAAGAAATTACCATTTACTAAAAATTTCTTGATTCTTACTACTTACTAGATTGCCAGATATTCTCCGGATTAAACTAAGCTTATAATTTTCATCACCAAATAAAAGTCTTCTTTTCTTTTGTGTGTTGATTGTCTGATTGACACTAGTGGCATAGGGCATTCTGTCAGCAGGAGAAATATGCCGTTTTTGGGACATACCAGATGGCGCTGGTAGGATTCTACCAGCACCATTTTGGTATGTGTTGTGTAGATTCTTTTGCATCAAATTGATGCAAGAGTGTCCTACAGGGAGTGTACTTTACACTTCATGAGGACCTGTACCAGGATGGTCCATCTTGGGTATTATTCCTGGCTTCTCTAACATAACGAGGTCACCTACGGTGTACATGTGGTGTTGCTGGTTACAATTTTCATGGTGGTTGTTTTGATTAATCAACATTTGTTTCTGGTTTTTATATGAGCCGAGTTTGCTTGGAATGCAATTGGCAACAACATATCATGTCCAAATACTAGTTGTCCAGGTGTGGCTTCTAACGTAGTGTGGTAAGTACTGCTTATAGCCCAAGCTACAGAGCTCAGTATGTTATCCCATGGTTCATCATCTCCTATAGTAGGTGGATTGGTGGATTTGCTTATGTCAAGTGCGAGTAACAAGTTACCGATTACTTGATGTACGCACTCTATAATATTATTTGATTGGGGATTGTACATGGTTGTTGGCTTTTTACTTAGACCAAATTTTTTCCATGTCTTTTCAAAGATACCGTTAAACTCTGAGCCATTGTCCTATCCTATGTATCTTGGTCATGGATACTGACATAACCATGTAGAGTGGAATGATTCTATTACGGTGTCAGCACTTTTGTCTTTAAGTGCCTTGATTTTGAACCAGCCTGTGGCAGGATCTATCATGGTGAGACATTGTAGGGTTTGTGTACCTGAATCGGATTTGATAGTATATTTTCCAATTAGGTCTATATGAACTCTCTCCAATTGTAAGCTTTCAGCCTCTTTAGGGTGTAAGTGTCTGTATTTCTTACGTTGCTTTTTACAGAGCCGACATTGTTTACATGATTTACAGAAGTTCTGTACGTGCTTTCTTAGTCTAGGCCAAGTAAAATGCTGATGTATGGTTGCTTCTGTATTTTAATTAACAGAGGGAATATCAGAAAGGCTGTTTCTTCAATTTCCTGCTGTCTTATTTGATACGCTTCTGTGATGTTGATAAGTTCTGGAACTTCATCAAATTTGTCATATGCGTCATCTGTCCATCTTGCATCTAATTGTTAAAGTGTGTCAGCTATGACATTGTGTTCACCAGCAATATGGAGGAATTCTGCACCATATTCTTCTAGCATCGCACGCCATCTGCATACTTGTTTGCTAGCCATTTTGTCATACAGTATGTTTTTATGGTCCGTGTGTACTATCAACTTTTGACCCATAGTATGTTTTTAAATTCCTTAAGTGTCTCTACTATAGACAGTAGTTCTTTATCACCAGTAGTATATTTCTTCTGAGCGTCTTTGAGTTTTCTACTACAGAACACAAGGGGCTTATCATCTTGCATGATAACCGCACCTAATTGATAGTTGCGTGCGTCAGTATATATATGGAATTCTTTTTTGAAGTCTGGGAAAGCTGATAGTGTTTCTCTACTTATGACTTCTTTTATTTTATCAAAGGCTTTCTGACAGGTGTCATCCCATACAAATTTGGCCTTGTTTGATACCATAGCCATGAGTGGGGCTAGGATGTGACTTCTTCTTTGCCACATATCGCGATAGTAGTTAATCATGCCTAAGAATTTCCTTAATTGGCGTTTAGTCTTAGGAGGCTCTAAATGTTGTATCGCTTCCACTTTCTTATGCTGTGGTTGGATACCATCGCGAGTTAACCAGTAACCTAGATCAATTGGGGTTGCGTATTGAAATCCGTCTAGCTTTTGTAGTAGGTCAGCTATTTTTGGTTACGTAAATGGTTTTCTCTTAATTACTTTGTTGAGTTGACAAAAGTCAGCTACAATATGTACATCACCTGTTTTCTTTAGTATGACAAATGTGGGAGCTGCCCATTCACTGTCATGGTTCTTTTTAAAACATCTATTGATTCTAGCCTATTAATTTCCCATTTAGTATGGCCTGGCGTGATATTGTTCCACATTAGGGTCTATTTCTAGTCTGACAGGTTTTATCTTAAGTGTGCCAAGCCCGCCCTTAAAGGCTTGTGGGTATTTTTGTAGGCACTTAACCATTACTTTTCACTTGTTATAAGTAAGGTGTTTCCAGTGAGAAGCTGCCTTGCCTAAATTGACTTTTTCATAATTAACATCTAATACAGGTGATGGACAATATCAGATGTTAGATGAAGATGGGGATAACTTCTTCAATCACCCAGAACATGTGGGATGCCATGCCACCGAGGTCGATATATATGCCAATATAACTGCTTCAGATCATGGTATTGATGATTCCAACAATCTCGGCACACCTACTGTTACTCCTACGATTCATCTACTTTGTGCATCAGAATTGGACGTTGATGTCTCTGATGATCAGATATTACTGGATATGACTGGATTGGTAGAGGATAGTGATTGCCACTATCCACCGTATGAGGATGGTTTGGATTACATGCCAAAGGGTATATTCAAGGAGGATGAAGCCCAATTGCCCCAACTGGCAGCTGATAAACTAGCTTGGCGTCACCTTAAATATCCTGTCCCGACAATCCACCTGGCAACCTCCCTTGGGACGTACATACCACCAGCCCTTTGCAATCATCCAATGGCACAATAATCAAGTTTATCTCCCAGTAAGATGGTTCTGGATACCAAGAACTTCCACAACACTGAACCAACTTTGGACACTGGCAATATCTGCAAGGTCAATGGTAGTCATAACCTACCTCCTTTCCATGATTCATTGTCTACGTATATGGAGGAATGCCATGCCAATGACAAGGAGGAATGTCATGACAACAACAAGGAGACCTCCACACAGGTCGTACTGGAAGAGATGGCACAGAGTTGTTCCAGGATTAGGTGGACCAGTCCAGTACTGGGCTGTGACATAAATTTTTTTTGAATCAAATTAATCAAAGCTAGTAATTTTACGTGTTATTTTTTTGTGAGGAAGGACAGACGTACCATTTTACAGTACCAATTTCTTGACAACCAGCCATTTTCAACTAACAACCACTAGTGGGGTTCCATGCACAAGGAGCTTCTGCATGGAACGCCACTGGTGGTTGTTAGGTAAAAATGGCTGGTTGTCAAGAAATCGGTACCCCAAACAGCAATATTTTGCAAGATTGATTGGACGAGATCTGGGTGCAACAGCCAATTTTTGTCTGTTGAGGGAGCCTGCAATGCCCAAAAATGCACTGGCCAGGCCGTCATTGCATTCAATTCCGATACAAGTCGGCCATGCCAGAATATAATGTATACATGTATAAATACATATATAAAATTTTTCAAAGTATATAAAAGTATTTATCAATTAATATGTGTATAATTCAAACATATGAATTTTGGGTCTACGTGGAGTCTACGGACCAGATGTCACAAGTTGGTTCACCTAATCCTAGAAAAACTCCACAGGTTGCACTGGAGGAGTTGGAACATGACCTTCTTGTTGTGGAGACGGTTTTAGAAGATGAATCTAACGATGATATACCACCAGATTGGGTTGAAATTCCCAAACCTAAGAAACCCTTGAAACCAAGGAAACCACCAAAACCTGAGTTATCCTGGACATACTCCCCTAATAAGAAGTAAGATCCACCAGCAGGACCATTACAATTTCCCCTACGGACATGGTTGGGTGATTCTACACCTACCCCTTAAGCACCCAGATCAAAACCTTCCAAACCTAAACCCACAGCCATACAATTGGATACGGAATTGTGGCACATGCATTTAGCACACTCTGGCATCAACAAACTTAAACAGACTGCCAAACATGTTAAAGGTATCCCTCGCATCAAGGACCTCCACCCTTTATTCTAATGTGATGGCTGTACATGAGGCAAAATGACAAAGTAAGATAGAGGCAAAATGGAAGAAAAACAGGCAACACATCCAGGGGAACAATTTCACATGGATTTTGCTTTCATGCATGGAGCAGCAATGCTGCAACCTAACAAACGAAAAATACATTATGGTAACGTGCCTTCCAATCATGACTACAAACCTATCATTACAAGCCATGATGGCTTCAACTCTTACCTGCTGATTGTAGACGCATTCACTAGAGTAGCTTGGGTGTTTCTGATGACATCTAAAAAGCCACCCATTGACACACTCACTACATTTATGAATATGTACCCCCACCCTGATAACATGTAATGTTACATCCGTACCGTAAGTTGGCGAATAGTCAGGAATTTAAAGACCTTATGATGAAATATGGATACCTGGTGGAACCCATGGGTTCAGATTCATCGGATCAAAATGGACGTGGTGAACATCCTCATCACACTCTTGCTGACATGGTGAGATGTATGATGTTCTCCACAGAAATGGGTGCAGAGTTTTGGTCAGACTGCCTTATTCATGCAGTTTACCTTTACAACCGCAGTTACCATGTTAAGATTAACAAAACTCCCTATGAAGCATGGACGGGCCAACAACCGGATCTGTCTCACCTTAAGGTAGTTGGGTCGTATGTTACTAGTAAGAAAACGGGGAGTCGTCCAACAAAACTCACAGACCATACCTTCTCTGGGAGAATTTTGCAATTCACAGCAACTAATAAGAATATTGTGTATTGGGATCACAATACAAACCGAGTTAAGACTGCCAGTCATGCTGATCAGGACAAATTCCATCATGCGTCACCAAAGGCCCACAGACCCAAACAGTTTGATAAGCTTATTACTTTGGCAGCAGACGAACCTCATAGAACCCAATATGGTCAATCTCAGCAAATAATGCAACAAGAGTTCCAAGACCATACTTTTGAAGATACATCCACCACAGCAGCAGCTGCTAAGATTGAGGCTACCACCCATCCATTGAAATTTCATATCCAAATGATCCAGTGGAAGATCCTACTATACCGTGTACCCACACCGTATATGAGATGTCTCACAAAGACATCATATCTTGTCGCCATGATAGTCTAAACATTGAAATGTCTAATGACATTTATTGACCATCAAGCCATGAAACCCTCAACATCCATGCTACACACTCATCCCTTGGTTTCGACCTACAATACCAAACACCTACAGCAAAACCGGTTATCAAGAACTGTAAATCAGGTACACCTGCAGCTGGGATTAAAAACTGGCGCAGCAGATATTGCCATGGCAACATAAAGAGCAATCAATGGAGAATACATGGCTACGGTCAGGGATGTCCATCTTAAAGTACAAGAACTCCGTAGTGCTGGATCCAAAGCCTGCACTATTACCATAGCACACCCAGAGATACCAGAACCAATGACAAACGAAGGGATCCCTCAATTGCACTTTGACCAACTTCACATGTTAGCACATCACCTTCATGTAATTCATCAGGACAAGGATAATGATTTGTTGTGGGTAAAACCAAAGCACCACCATTGGATGAAGCAACTATACGACATCAGGCAATTGCAGTGGAATTTACCTCAATGAAATTTACGAGACGAAAATTGAAAAAGCAAGATGATTGGAGGACATGGTTAGAAGCAGAGTGGAAATAACTTGATGCGTACGAGAAACAAGAAAGGTTTGGTGCACCCTGTCCTAAACCATCTGGTCAGAATATTACAGTCCTTCCATTTGTATGGATGTACCTGTTTAAAGATGGCATCACACACAAAGCCAGAGTTACATGCAATGGAGGACCCAGATATGGCAAGACAGTGACATTAGCTCATACATATTCATCATGCATTGAACAACTGGCGGCATGAATTTTCTGGGAACTTTCAGCTATTAATGCCATGACTGTTATTGGAGTAGATGCAGGCAATGCATTTGCAGAAGCGCCACCACCACAACAAACATTTTATATGAAGGTGGATGCAGCATTCAATCAATGGTGGACTGAAAAACAAGGTAGACCTCCCATTCCTAATGGGTATGTATTGCCAGTACAACATGCACTACAAGGCCACCCCAAATCACTGAGACTCTGGAAACGCTTTATCACCAAAATGCTCCACAAGGAAGGTTTCAAAAACACAACACATGAAAGAATATTTATGCTGCCACCAGACAGGGACATAAAGTTCTCTTCCCACATCAGGTAGACGATTTTGCAGTAGCTTGTAAAGAGCCATCCATCGCAAGAGCTCTTATTGCCAAGATTGGTACGTACTTAAGTGTCCCCAATGGCATCAACATACAACAAGCTCAGGACTTCATTAAGGTGTCATGCAAGACATTTCTTGACAAGGTACTCAATCACCATGGTTGGCATGAAACCATGCACCAACATAATCCGATCCCGATGAGAGATGACTCTACCTATTTGGCACAACTGGAAATTGCTGACAAACTGAGTCTGACAGAACAATTACAACTTTGCGAAGAATTCTTCAATTATCCACAAGTTATCGGAGAGGCAATATACGCCATGACCGTAGCACGACCGGATATCTCACTGGCGGTGATTAAATTGGGCCAATACTCCAATAACCCATCCAAGATCCAATATCAGGCCTTGAGACACCTCATGAAATATCTTGCCCTTACAAAGACACGAGGTATTTATTTCCGGCGCAAGAAACCAGTACCCGAACTACCATATATTGAACCCAAACCATGTTTGTCCCAGACAGAGATTATGCACGATATACCACAAACAAAACAACCACAAATTATCCATAGATACGTTGATTCAGATTGGGGTTCTGACTGGAAACATCGCAAATTTGTTACTGGTATTGCTATCATGTTAGGAGGCGGAGTTATATGCTACAAGACAAAATACCAAGTGACAATAGCATTATCATCAACGGAAGCGGAATTTACTGCTGCCTGTGAGGCTGGCAAACAAATACTGTACATATGCTTCATACTCAATGAACTTGAATATCCACAAGATCTTCCTAGGGTTCTCTATGAGGATAATTGTGGTGCACTTCACATGGCCAACGCAGCATGACCAACTAAAAGGACAAGACATATGGATTTTAAACATTTTGCTCTACAGGATTGGACAGAACATGATCTTCTTATTATGGAGCCTATTGCAATAAAACATAACTGCAGCAACTTATTTACAAAAGCACTTGGAAGGATTAAATCCTATGAACAGACAGATGTGCTGATGGAAGATGAATCCCTAGATATTCTCCACAGTTCAGTAAATTTTCGAAAAAGCATACATCACTACAGCAGGAAGAATACACAACTGACCTTCCTTCACTTACAGAGACTATCACTTCTCTGTTATCCACTTGTTTGTGGCTTACAGCAGCAGCAGCTTAACTGGGAACCACACAGTAGGTAGCATGGGGGGGGGTGAGGGAGGATGGCCAGACTGACAACTAGTGTAGCAATAACCTCACTTCTAGAATATACACAGTAGATTATAGGAGTCTCTCAAGATGTTAAAGGATCTGGTAAAGCAAGGCCCAACTCAACAGAGCAGTAATATAATATTTGTCAAAAAAAATCCAACTTCATCATCATCCCAACCATGAGATGTGATAGGAGCTTAGAAAAGGTATCTCTTGGTTTCTTTAGTTATTGAATTGAGCACAGAGGTATAAAATTGAACTATGGCATCATTCAACCAAGTATCTCTATGTAGAAACAGCCCATCACTTGTGAAGAGAGTTGGTGCATAATGACTGACAGTTGGTGATGCTAATAATTTGTCAAACCTTGCATCATGCATGTCTTGTCCTTGATGACAATACTCTTTTTGAATATCAACAAATCTATTAAGTTAAGGGGACAAGTCTTGAAATATGCTTAAAAGTTTCCTCTGTCTCAACTGACAAAGTCAAGAATTTTTCTACAGCATGCATTTTCTTAAATCTATTATTTACTTCAACACCAGTCCCTTTTCTTCTAGAGTCATAACGAGCTGTTACTTTTCTAAAAATACTTCTCATCTTTTTGACTAAGATCCTTTTCCATAACAACAAGACCAACACAGTGGTAAACAGGTACTGCTTGTATTTTCTCTGTCATCAAATATCCATTTGGCACATTGTGGATGAACTGGATTTTTGCATTCGATACATTTGCATACATCATTGTTGCAGATAAAATTCTAATTCTTGTACTGAAAACATACCACTGGAAATTCCTTGGGATATCCACCACATTTTCTTGGTTTTCATCACATTTTGTGCAAACAACCAAGCAAGGACCAAAAATTTTACTATATGCCCATCAAGCTACTACTTTGTCCTGAGATATCAGTTTTCTGCAACAAGCACCATGTTGGGGTTGTCTACAATACAAACATAAGAGGTCTTTGCTTACACTCTCCTTGGTCTTCAAACAGGAACCACAAGTATCTTTTTTACCAGATTTTGTTCTTGATGTCAGGGGTTGTTTTTTAGTATCTTTTTTTATTTTTTTTTAATTGTTTTTTTTTCATCATCTGATGCAGGTTCAACTACGTACTCCTAATCCTGGTCATCAACTATAGCAGAAACAGCACTATCAGCATCATTCACCTTTTTATCTTTTCTGTGGAGTTAGTTGTAATCATGTATGCTTGGCAGGTGGCATTGAAGGACTATCTTCTGATTCCATTACATACTCTTCCTCTTCATCATCAACTATGGCGGAAACAGCACCATCAGCATCACTATCTGCCTGTGCAGTTGCTGCTTCTGGTTCTGGTGCTAAATTAATTGGCTCATTATGCCTGGTAATTGGATTTGAATAACATGTCTTCATTATACCATCTTCAAAGCCATAGGTAAATTCTTCATCATTCACATCAAAATATTTGTCTAGTCAGTCATCTAATACAAAAAGAACCATGGGAGAATCTTTCTGTCCCTTTGTTGTAAGGTAAAGCATGGCATGCCGCTTTTTGCCAACTGCTGAAACTAGTCTGTTATCTGACTTTATTTCTTGTGGTTCTTGAAGAATCTTTTGAACATGTTCTGATATGTACTGTTCATTATCAATATCTTCTAAGGCTGCACCACACCTAGTCAAATCATCTGGTAAATGTTTGAGAACATTACTATTGATGATGGCATTTGGCTCTTTGGGTTGTCCTTCATTATTGTATAACTCATGTTGCTCATATTTATCTTGATATCTTTTCTTGAATCCATTTCTGATATAAAACTGGATTGCTATGTGAGAGTCAATACTTGTTTGGGCAAACATTGGCAAAAGAACACCTTCATAAGACAAAGGCGCTTTACCAGTGATGTTATACTTGGTGCAGAATGTTTGAAGTAAGGACAGCATTCACTGGCACAAACCATTATTCTTCAAACTCTCTGTACCCCCTTTTTTTGTTAAACAAACTAGACCAAGAACTTCTTGACAAAACATATAGTTCCAATGCTTGACTTGATGTTGCAATGAAATTCAAATATATATTTTTTCTCCTAGAAGAAAATAAACATGCACTAATTATATGAACATCATTCCAGTTACCAGGAGTAATACCTTCATGAATACAAAGTATGGTAGAGGAAATCATCACAGCATTGATGCTCTCTGTGTTTGTTTCAGAATCATCAAAGCATTCAGAGAAGAACTCATTTAACCTCACTCTCAATTTATCAGCATTTTTGTAAGCCTGGTTCTTTCTTCCAGAAGACGAATCCTGAATTTTTAGGGAAACCAAACTTTAGAGAAATCTCAAGTTGGTACACCAAAGTGTGATTATTTTTTAAGACCATTCAAAGGAAAACTACATACTATACTTTCTATTCCTACAGTAGAAGAACCTGAAACTAATGATAACAAAGAGGAGGAGAAAGAGAGTGAAGGGTTATGAAAGGAGTACAACAAAACATTAGGTGATGGTATTGAGTTAAATAAAAAAACAAAAAATACCATGGCGATGGTCAGAACAAAGAAGATTAAAGATGAAAGTAGAAAAGTTGAAGAAGATAGAAGAAGAAACATTGATGAATGAGAGTGAAAATCAAGAAGAGAAAATGCACATTCCAACAGATATACAAAAATCCCAAACAACCCCAAGAAGAAAATGTCATGTCTGTCAAAAAATATTTAGATGACTATAAACCAAACATTATTGTAAATGAAGTCAAGGAACTATTGAATACTGGAGAGAGAATTGTTAAACCTCATAAAGCACCAGCCTGATTGACAGTTCAAGAGTTGGAAGCCTTGAGAGCTCAATATCAAGTTGACAAGGAAATTAGAATGGAAAGGAATGCTGAAAAAGCTCCACAATATAATATTACTGATAAATCCATCAAAAAAGAGTGCACAAAAGCTGAGAAGGCTGAAATGGATGCAGTAAAGAAGGATAAATTGGACAAGGAATATTCTTTTGAGGATCTTTTTCCAATTATTGCACAAAGATATTTTGATGCTTAATGGGAAGTTTACAGGAATGACAGGTCAAAATTTGGTGTGGTTAGAAAACCGATGTTTAGAAATCTAGATGAATTCAAGGAAACCTTTAACCCCAAAATTGATCTATTGAGAGATCCAGATGCTCTACGGACTTGGTAACAGAAAAATAAATGAACTAGAAAGAGATAGGCAAAAGTTTCTGGATATGCTGAAAGCTGATAAGTGAGTCATGTAAAAAAAATGACGGGCTGGCGTTAATTTTTTGGCTGTACCACAAAATTTATGTGACTGATGACTTGAAGGGACACTTTTTTTTGTTGGAATTTCTGACATAAATTTGGTTTCCAGGGTCACATAAAATCTATTCAGGAGTGACCAGGATTTCCTCTCTGATGAAATACTCCTTGTATATTGCCAGATAGCCGTTTTTCCCTTGACTTTCAACAGAATGAAATAGTTTCTGTGAACTAGGTGTTGTTTGAGATAAAAGGTATTCATGCAATGTGTACATTGCTCGCGTTTCAGCATATTCTTCCATTTCCTTGATGGGACGGGGTTTTGTGATATCTGCAAAGCCAATGATTGACTTTTTTCTGAGCTGAGTCATTAGGTTGTCATGGTCTCTGCCAAGTTTAATGAGTTCCGTGTTCAAGACAATACCTGGAATTGGATTGAATGGAATGATTTGGACATGTTTTAAGCTATCTGGCACTTGCTTGGAATTAGATAAACCCTTCAGTATTGCCTGCGTGTAACCTTGAACGTTGCTTAGGCTGCAGGTGATGCCGATGGCCCAGATAAATAATGCATTCAGTCCTTTTCCAGTGCATGTCCTGCAAGGAGGACGTAGGTCAAGTTCGCAACTTACATAGTTTTCTGAGTTTCTTGAAATTAATTCCAGTAGTTTTGCTTGAAGATCATTGAGTCTTGTCCAATCTGGATGACTGTCTTTCACCCATGCTAAAAGATGGTTGTTTGTCATTGACAAACATCAGACATTCACCACAACTGTCACCACAAAAATGGAATTTGTCGTTGTCAAACAGACAAGGTTCACCAAAAACAATTAAGTTACCAATGAAATCCAAAAGATATAAAGGAAAAGGACATGGCACCAAGGAGTACAAGTAACAAAACTGATAATGAAAACTGGGGATACTGTGATTAAACACGACAAGTCGTCATCCAAAAAAAATATCAGTAGTGTAGATTTAGACAAGGCAGCCAAAATGTATAGTACAGTAAGTTTAGAAAATGAAGTTAGCAGAGCAAACTACTGGAGATACCTATGTTTGGTATTGGAAAGAAAAACAAAAATAGAGGATGAATTACATAGAATTAAATGCAATATGAAAGTAGGAGAAACTATTGATAAGGTAACAGCAATGTCACAAATGATGGAACAAAAAACAAAAGAAATTGGAGGAGAATATTTTAAGCAAGGTAAATGAGTTATGTATCTGACAACTATAGTTTGAAAATTGCAAACAGATTCTATGTTGCAGGCCAAAGTTCTTCATACATGTGCTTTTGTCAAGGATGTAATTAAGAAATTTATGGTTAATGACTGGGAAGACAAAGAGATGTGGTCATTGAAGAAACTTTGGAACGAGGACATAAAGGTATTTCAGCTGGGGAAAACTGCATTGACTGCTCTCAATATGGTAAGAAACAGTATGACAGGAAGGATAATTGCTACAACAGAGCATTTTTTTCAATTCCCATAGCAAGGTATGGACAAGAAGAGAGGAAAGATAGATGCCTTGTATAAATTTTCAAAGGATGGATGTAAAGATGAAACAGCAACAGCAAGATGTTTACCTTTTTTAGCAAGTTTCTGTTTGGAGAAAGAACATGACAGTTCACAAAATTACAAAATTGCTAGTAATCTGAAACAGTTGTCCAAAAAGTTTGATTGGAATGTGCATTTAAAAGAGACAAATGGAAAAACATTAGCACAAATGTTGACATCAAAGAAATTGGCATACATACAGGCAGTGTTACACAATGATATTATTGAGGACCAGGAGGAGGGAGGTGGATTGAAGTGGCACCCAAAGGACAACAAAGGGCTGCATTTTACAATACAGAAGTCAAGGGTTGTAGGAGGATGGAGCCAGGAAGGACTCGATTTCTATCTGGAACAGGTAAAGAAGGATATTGACAACAAAAAATTATATAATTAAAAATACAAAGACAACAAAAAAATGATGCCAGATTACTGCAGTTTCAATGATAAAGGCAATGATCTTATATTACCTGTTGGTCAAGCTGAAGCTAGTAGAAATTTGGATTACTCAGAAGAAGACAAACAGGAGGGACATAATTATGATGTGGTGTTTGATGGAGATGACGAGGCAGTAGAAGTGCCTGTGTAATAAGAAAGGTTACCATGTAGTGTGAACAACAACAAAAAAACGGTATGCAAACAAATATTTTGCCAGATTTTCTTATGAAAAAGAAATATTTGATAAACTGAAAGAATAACATTTCAGTAAAAAAATAAACATTATAATAATGGTATACTTTTGGTTTCATAACACTAGTTTTTTCAAATGATAATGCAAAACTTTTTGTTTCATATTGCAATTTTTTAATATGATAATGCTTAGTTGAGGGTTTGATTGCACACTAGATTTTTTTAGCTCTGATAAACTTAACACAACAATTTGTATTATATTATGAAATGAAAAAAAATGTGAAATTCTTATTATGTAATGGCAAATACCGTTTACGTGATGTTCTGTAGGTGACCTCACCCTTGTACAGGTCCTCACAAAGTGCTTCAAGTATTTACAAACGGTACTGTGCACATCTGTAGAGGTGTTATAGAAGAGACAGTTAACATTTGTCGTGTGACACCGTACTACAAATGCACATGGAACAAAAAAGTACACTCCCTGTAGGTCCCTCTTGAAGATGGCAGGTTGATGCGTGGACAAGCAGACGGACTCTGTAAATATTTACCATTTACTAATATTTCCTGATTCTTTACTTCTTACTAAACTGCCAGATTTCTCCAGCATAAAAGTAACTCTTTAAACTAGCTCATAATTTTCATCACCAAAGGAAAGTCTTCTTTTCTTTTGTGTGTTGATTGTTTGATTGTTGTGTTGTGCTGCCATTGGCACTAGCGGCATAGGGCATGGGAGGAAGTGCAGTAGGCAAGTTGTGAGCAAGACACGGCTCACATACAATGACACCAATCAACCATATTATGGACATACTGTGATGCAATGATGTCACAGATGAAGCATGTGGGGTGATGCGCCACATCCGAACAATGCACTGATGTTATGGACAAAGCACATGCAGTGATGCTCCACGGCAGAATGCCTCTGGTTGTGATGCATCAACATCAGAATGTGGTGACATGCCATCACTCAGTGGCAGTATGACTCCAGTGGTGACACCAAACAGGTGATCTGGTAGGCGTTCATTGGCTGCCTCACAGAGTTTGGTTCACATGGTAAAACAGAACCCCACCAGCTCCAAACTCTCATTAAAGGTGTCAAAGACCAACTGGTGGATTGGCAAGTGTTCTTTAGAAGTAGTTAAAATAGCTCATAATTTATTCACTTTGGCAAATTCTACTCCCTTTTCATAATTGTTGTCAGCATAGTGCATTTCTTGTATTTGTTGTGTTGGTGGCAATGGTGATGCACCATGATCAGTTTCAGCAACATCAATGCCAACTGTTTCATTATGTTGGTAGGCATTAAGATGCCTTGATTGAATATATTATGTTGTGGCAAGCCCAATGCCTGTCGTAAAGAATTAACATCAACTGGATCTTCTACCCATGTGCCAAATAGTTCTATCTCAGCAATCTTCTTTGTTGTGTGATTGTGATTATTGTTGGCTAATGCTTCCTCTTGGTTAAGTACCCTCCTCCTCTCATCTAAACATTGAGCTTGTCTTGTTTTGTTGTTATTTGGAATAAAAAATTCTGTCCTTTCTGGTTGCTGTGCCTGATGAACTGTTAGATGGTGGTGCATCATATCTCCAAGTTGTACACATTCAGCATCTTGATACTCTTGAATACATGCTGCTGCTTCTTGCATTTGACCTGCAGTAGCACATCTTAAACCAGCAGGAACTGCAGGCTCACACGGTGATCTCCTGTGAATGTACATAAACACCTAAGAAAAAAAACCTCCTACATCAGTCTTACCTTCACTTGCCCAAGCATCTACATCCCTCTTTGTTATCAACCCCCATCTTCCTCTTCTTAAATCTTCAAAATTATTGTCACACAAGATGACATACTGGCTTTGCCATGTTCCCTTGGACTTCCTGAAGTATACATTGTCTGAAACAAGCTGTGCATTTGACAGTGTACGGCAAACAAAAGAGAGAGCCCTAGCTTTAACAACTTCAACACCTTCACTAATCCTGACCTTGAAATCAGTCACTATACCCCCTTGTGGATTGTCTCTTATGTCACCTTTACGAATGGTGCACTTGAATTGACATTCCTTGTTGACATCAAGGGGGACAGCATTGGATGATTTCCCTCTAATTTAGACCCTTAGAATCAAGGAAAAAACAGATGAAATCGACATACGTTCTTCGTAAGAACTCCTGTGAGCTTTCAGTACCAGGTGCCCCCCCGTCCTGGTCACCCCCATCTCAAAGTGGGCCAGAATTTTTTTACTTTTGCAATTGAAGCCAGGGATTGCTAGCTATTACACGAGTCCCTCCACCATGTCAGTCCTTGCTTTTCCAAACAACCATCAACTTCTAACATTGATTTTTTATTACGAACAATCACAGAGAAGAGCATCTGGCGTCTTTACTATGGTAAAAACAGAAAATGCCATATCTTACATGCATGAAATGGCATTTGAAACAATTTGTGGAAATGCCGTGTTGCCATAGTAGAGCAGGATTCAGTACATTCCCAAAACGAGGATTTGAAGACCCACAAAACAGAGAAAACTACAAGTTGGTCCCAGTCTACAGACGATAAGACCTACCGTAACCACCACTATTTTTTTTCATTTAAAAAATCATCAAGACTAAAATCTCTTTTAGTTCTCTACTTCATTAGTATTTGCAACCCAGGAGCATACGAGTACATTATCACCAACTTAACCACCATGGTCTGTTCGTATGGTTTTTAATTTACTTGTTGGCGCTTAGTTGGCTTGCAATCAATGTCATCTTCAGCGCTATCAATAAATCTCTTCTTTGAAGGTTGTTTGAGAAATTGATGCTTCGTCTTTTCAGGCTTCTCTTTTGGTAACTTCTCTCTTGGGTTCCATTTAAATCCAATACTCTCGAGCGCACGGATTCGACTTCGAGTAATATGGCATTCCTTTCCTTCATTCATTTTCTTGTATTGCCTTCTTTGATGATGAACCCAAGATGCAAGTTTGGGATTTTTCGGATAGTTCATGGGTACGCTACAATGACCATTTTCAGCCTTGAAAGTACATAGTTCTCTTAGCCGTTCTCCCCAGACAGCTTCGTGCGTATCCCAGCAGAACCCGATTTCATCTAGAGCTTTTGCTCTAGATTCTGTCATGTGCGAATGCTTGCCCTGCTTAATGAGAGCGTAGTGCCTTCTCTGTTCCTTTATCCACAATCCAAGCTTGGGATAGTCCGGATGGTTCAGCGGTGCTGTGCAGTGACCCTCTTTGGCCTTGAATTTTTTCAGATCTGCCAAATGTTTGTCCCATGCTGCCTCTTGTGCGTTCCATGTAAACCCAAGCTCATTTAGTTTGGCCACGCGTTCACGTGTAATTGAGGATTGCTTGCCATCCGTCAGTAACTTGTATTGCTTTCGCTGTTCGGCAACCCAAGAAGCTAGACGGGTATTTTCTGGGTATCCCCGTGGAACCACACAATCACCAAACTTTTCCTTGTACTTTTCCAGCTCTTTCAACGAAGCCAACCAACGATCTTCATTTCGACGGGGAGCTTTAGGGGATTCTTTACTCGAAATTTTCTGCTCATGGGATGAGGAGTCTGAGAGAGACAAGGCCTTTGATGAGATATCTGCAAGTTGTTTCTCAACCGAGGAAGTGTCACGTTTAGTGTTACCGTTAGTGTTTGAAGGTGTCTCATGCTGCTGTGTCTGTTTCGGTGTTGGAATGTGATGGAAGGTAGTGGGAATCTTGGGTGGGACAGGCACATTACTACTATTCATCATTTGCTGCTGCTGCTGTTGCTTCTGAACTCTTATCTCGTCCAGATTATGACTAAGATTGGTCGACTGTAGTGGCATCATAGCAGCAGGCTCATGTATAGTGCGTGGTGCTTGGGGGTGTGGCTGGTTCATAGATGCCATCATTTGGAGCTTGAGATATTCCGATGCAAAACTCGAGGGAAATGCCATTCCTGACAGCATGGTTTCGTGGAACATGTTCTGCTCAGTCACTGGTCGTGATGGTGGCATCGCATAAGGCATCGCAAAAGGATTTACACGTTGTTGCAATTGTTGAGCCGGTGCCTGAACTTGTTGCCTGAATAGCTTCTCGGCTGCTATCTGACGCAGAACGCGTTTGGTATCATCCATTGATTGCTTTTGTTCCATCTTGATATGAAATGCGGCAATCTGCAATTAAATAGATTATTGTTTCGATATAGCTGACAACTTATCGAACTAAACCGGCGGAAGACTGGTCAGCTATTCTAATTTTGCTTTTATGCCGCACAACAATCGTAAAGTGTTTTTCCAGGTACAATATCTGAATGCAACAACTAGGACAGGTGTCTGGTATTTATTAGGTCCTTGAATCCAGGGACAAAGGAGAAAGGACTAACAGGGTACGGCAAGGCACAACCTTTTACTGATACTGGGTATGATGATCCTAGCTAGCGTGCCTTTCAGGGTTTTCCGTTCAATAACTTGTTTCTGTTACCTGTTTGGTGGTTGCATGTCGTCCACAGGCTGTTCATGGTTAGCAGATCCTACGGTACTGTACATGATACCACGTACTTGCTGTCCTAAGTCCTAGGGTAATTAGTATACCTCCTACGTAGAAGGTACAACAGTTACCTGGTACTGGTACATCTGTATCACTGACTGTCTCTAATGGAATAGCTATGATAGGTCTAACTCTACATTAAATACCAAATGTTATACTGCAGTATCACAACAAAAGTATTCGTACGGCCTATCACTAATTATCATTTCTCTATACCGTCTTCCAAAAAAAGAGGTAAATTTTGGGGTAGTATATGCACGTTTTTAGTAACACTACTCGTGGTATATATATATTACTTTACTCCCGAAAATGTTATTAGGCGTTAGAGGAAAATGTACCAATTTTTCTCTGTATGCGAGTAACATTTTTCTTCAGTTGAAAAAAAAAATATTTAAGAGGGAGTCAATAATACCGTTTCAGACAGGAGTAACATTTTTCATATGTATGAAAACAAAAAAGACACATCTCGACAAGATTATTTATTGTAGGAAAGATTGATAGATGGGGTATTTCGTACAGTACACATACAGGAAAAGAATAAATCGGAAGAAAATCTACAACAAAAAACAACAACAAAAAAACAATGTTAACAGGATCGATTTAGATCATATCTCGACAACCAACATGATCAAAGCAAAAACAAAAATAAAGAGCTTCATCTAAATTAATTGACAAATATTTTTGGAACAAAAAGAAAATTGATATGTTTAAATTTGCGAATTTGCGGAGATATCAACAAAAGTGCATTGAAAATGCTGATTGTTGAATTTATGAATGAAATTCACGATTAGGATCGTATCTCGACAATCAACATGATTAAAGCAAAAAAAAATACCGATCTTCATCTATCCTCAATGAAGATAATGTTGGTAACAAAAAGTAAACCGACACGTTGAAAATTGAGAAATATGTGAACAAAAGTATGTTGAAAGAGTTGATTGTTGAATTTATGCACACAATACACAATTTGGATCGTATCTCGACAACCGAGATGACTACGGATCTTTATCTACATTCAATGAAGATAATTTTTGAAACAAAAAGTAAACTGAAACATTGAAAATTGACAAAGAAATGAACAAAAGTATGTTGAAAAAGTTAATTGTTGAATGAAAGAATCTGGTAGTTGAACAAGAATTCTAGAATAAATTATAAGTCGTTCTAAAAGGAGAAAGAAACAGGAGGAATTAGATATAATTCTAATTCTGCAAGTTGGTGATGTGTACCAACTGTTGAATTGATCTGGTCATCCCTAACCTTGATATTTTCTCAATCCCTTGCAATGACACAATGAAATTCGGATTTATCCTTTGAAAGCTGTTTAGTGAACATATCTGCCATTTGAAAATTTGTAGATATATGTTGAATATCAATAATTTTCTTAACCACATGAGATCAGAAGTGATGTAATTGCACCAATAAATGTTTTGTGTGTGCGCGTGTTTTGCAATTTGTTTGTGGCAATCTCAATACAACTTTTGTTGTCTTCGAACACCTTACAGATAACCTTTGGAGTAGCCTTTGAAATAGGAAAGTGACAACATTCCAATTCCTCCAAAAGATTAATTACAGCAAAAACTTCATGCAGGGCTGTAGACAGAGCAATATATTTGGCCTCAGTTGTACTTAATGCAATGAGGGGTTGCAGCTTTGATGTCCAAATGATGGGACATCCTGCAAACAAAATGACATACCCGGTTCTTGAATGCAATGAGAGGGGATCATTGCTGGATCAATCCTGCCAGGATCCTGCCCAATCAGCATCTACAAAACATTCAAGACCCCTGGATTTATCAGGTTGCAAAATCAATCCTTTGTCTTTTGTTTTCAAGAGGTATTGGCATATACGTTTAACGGCTTCTTCATGTTCTCTAGAGGGATTTTTACAAACATCATAGTGGAATCTCACTCCAATCTTCACATATTTTCATACCTTTTTTTCACATATTTTATTTCTGCATTAGGGTAAAAAATATGACCCGATACAAGATAGGCATGCAATTTTTTTGGTCTGTCCTTTGGCCTTTTTTGGTCTGTCCTTTGACATATATACCAGCACCCTCTCATATTTTAATAGTCTGTCTGTCACACAAAAATAGTCTGTCCGTCATACAAAAAAGTTTGCCAGCTTGAAAAAAAATATGTCACTCCGTGACATAAATATTGTCACTATCACTCAGGTTATAGTTGACAACTAAGCCAAAAAAAATTTCAATGAATACTAAAACTACGTGTAAGCTTACCAATCAGCACTTGTCTCTATGATATATTGTATTGTTCTATATTGCCATTTTTTTTTGATGAATTTTTTTGTTTCTTATCTCACTTACTTTAGTTAGTAAGTGAGACTCTTTTTTTCTAATTAATATAACATTTTTTTTCTCAAACAATGTCATATTTTAGGTGATGGTTGAATTTTTTTTATTAAATGGGATATGTTGAAAGTTGTTGAGTCACAATTTTTTTGATGGATTACTAAATGGGTTTACAATTCACAATTACTACAAAATATATATTTGATTGACTGCACTCTTTCACCGTGGACACAAAGTTCATCTGGTACATAGGGTACAAAGAACATTACAGAGTACAGCAGTAGCAGTACAAACTACTTTACAAAGGACATTTGTGAACAAATGAGCAATAGGATCTTCTGATCGGATCGGCATCCGGACGATGGTGAAACGACAGCATTACAGTGCAATGGCAACGGGCACGCATCATTGATGACAAGCTCAAAGAAAGGACAACCAGCAGACCATCAAGAGTCAAACGAGTGGACAGAAGTCGGGAAAAACAACAAAGTTGCAAAAAGTTTTGGCACTGAAAAATCAACTCGCTACAAATTTCGTCTTCAGAGGCATAGGACTATGAATCTACCTTTGTATGAAAATCAGACCAACTTTGTAAACATACCACATCATCAAAAGATCTTTTGCGCAGAATTTTTCAAGATCGACTCTACCACCAACATTCTAAATTGGGAGGATGAAGAACAAAACAGAACAACTCCCAAAGGATAAAAAGGCACTTTCTGACTGGATTGCAGGTACTACTGCATCAACTGACCATAACAACAAACAAACTCTTAAGTTTTTTATGTACATCAAAATGTTGATTAACTATGCAGACCTCCAAAAGCACCTCAAGCCATGGTTGGAAGCACAAAAACACAGAGTTTTTGCAACTAAATTATCCACAACAAACAATCGCCTACTTGCTTGGGTCAAAGATAGTCATCCCGATTGGACAAGACTCGATGACCTTCAAGAAAAACTTCAGGAGCTTATCATTCAAAATTCAGAAGAATACGTCAGCTGTGAACTTGACTTGCATCCACGTTGCACTTGCATTGGAAAGGGTCCCAATGCCATTTTCATTTGGGCCATCGGCATCACATGTAGCCTAAGCAATGTACAAGGATACATGCATGCAATTCCTAAAGGATTATCTCAACCTGAATCTGCACCAGATAGCCTCAAGCATGTCCAGATTATACCTTTTAATCCTATTCCAGGAATAGTATCCAATACTGAATTGATTAAATTAGCAAGAGATCATGACAACCTTATGACGCAATTACGAAAAAAGTCAATCATTGGATTTTCCAACATTACCACTCCCCAACCGATCAAAGACATGGAAGAACATGCAGAGACTTGTGCTACATACTCATTGCAAGAATACCTACTATCACAAAAAACCTCCAGTAATTCAAATCTATTTCAGTCAGTTGAAAGTTGGGGGAAAAATGGATATCTCGTCATTTACAGAGAACATCTAAACACAGCAGTTGATGACTTATTCATCACTCTCAAAGCAAAAATGGAAGATAAATTTCAGCAAGAATTCATTGAAAACTATTTTAAATCCATTCAAAATCATCTATATTCAATCGATATTCATGATGACAACCCAGCAATCTCCACATTCAGTGCAGCAGACACTTACTACAAAAGCATCAAATCATATGGAGTATTGTTTACACCTGAGACCAAGGGGACTAATTCCACAGCATCAAACACTCAATCGGGTCAATACACTCCACAAAAACGCCCCCCAACCATAACTCTAGGCTATGGTGATGATTTATCCTCCTTAGGATCATCATCAGCGCCAGCAAAAAATGCATGGAACTCACCTCCCAAAATTGTACAAAATCACACGGATACCACAGTAGCTGACAACACCTCTGTCGCCACCTTAAAATCAGAAGTACAAGGATGGTTCGATGAATTAAAACAAGAATCTAAAATAGAATGGGAAAATAGTCTTCAAAAATTTAACTCACTAAACAACAAATTATCGGAAGTTACCGCAAGCAATGCAAAACTCCAACAGAC
>WKLE02001293.1:0-22533 GCA_014885115.2 Asterionellopsis glacialis | reverse complement strand
ATTGTACCAGGCCTACGGTATAATGGCGTATGTACATGCATCCGTAGGCCTGGTACTTACAAACCTATTTGCCACGAAAGGCATGTCCGAAAAACAAAAATGGGCACTTTGCAAAATTCTCGGACTTACTTTTTCCTTTTTACTACCACCTTATACAATGTTGAAGATTCAAAAGAAAGGACTATGCATGGTTAACACTACTGACGGAAAGTACTTTCTGGGAGACACACGATTATCGAAAATGACTCTAATTATCTGCTACATTATAACACAGACTGTCTGAAAATTTTATTATAAAAAAATTGTTAAAAAAATAGATGTACACAAAAAATGATTTCATCTTTTACCTGGTACAGATGTTCTGGCGTTTAACTGTAGGACTCCACTTTACTTCAGCTAACTTACAGCATTATTTTGCACCTTGTAAATATAAAAAACTTTCTGAAGTGCACTACTTACTACTCGTACATGGGGTACGACTGGACTGTATCTTGTGTATGACGGTATGCGTTTTCAACATTTTACTATCTAAATTGTTAATGTACTGATATGTAGTACTTATCTACTATAATTGGTACCGGTTATAACCATCACCCAATACCAAGGGACTTAATACCAAGCACCGCCTGTGTCGTCTTTGCATTTATTTTACTTATCAAAATTGTTAATATACTGATATGTAATCAATAATACTTATCTAATATAATTGGTACCGCTTATAACCCAATAAGGTTTAGAACAGAGTTACCAGGTACTTAGTTCCCGTACGGTAGGTCCTACCTGATAGAGCGTGCACCCCAGAATCTTGAATTACTGTGCTCTTTATGTAGTGGTAATTGTCCTGTAGGTTTTACAGGGTATCAAAATTTTGATACTTGAAGAGAGCAATAGCATGGAATCTGCTCTTCCTTCGGACTTTCTTTTCTAATTTATATTATTTCAGAAGGCTTTTTGCATGATCTAACGTTCAAAAGGGTGTTTGCCCCTATCATAATTTTTACTCTCACGAAACGATTCTCTCCCTGCTTTATCATGATTGAGTGTACCGTATCATCACCTAATACGTCTCAAGGGACTTCAAGCCAAGCACTACCAGTGCCTTTGCGTGCACTGCTTTCTCGTCAAACTCAAGATGTAATGATTCCTTACCATAATAATAATCCCACTAATGCTGAAAGACGCGCTAGGTTGAGTGAAATACTGCGCCGAGCTATAGAGATAACTGGTAAAGATGGTGAAGAAGAAATATACACGGGAACCAATGGTCGGGATTCTGTGTCTGCCCCCACCCAATGAAGAGAAATGGGTAGAATACAATAGTGCACATGATATATGTTAAACTGAAATTCAAGTCAAGAAGGTATAGGCATCAAATATATACATAGGCAATGGAGTAATCTACCCTAGACCTTAGAAAGGATAATCTTCTCAAATTCAACCAGAGATGAGAAGAGAAAATTTTGGAAAAAAGAATAGGACAAGTATGTCTCCAGTAACATGATTCCTACAGTACTGTACTAAAAATACTAAAATAAATACCAACTACATGTATATGTAATCCAATTCAGCTGATGTTTTCTCACCTGGGATTATCTTGCTATACATTTTGCTTGCTTTATCAGGTAAAATTTCGATGATTCATTATCAATTTCCATTTCAAGTGAAGGTGATTGACCCCATCATAACTTTTAATTCTCATAGAGACCTCCACAAAACGATTCCCCCCCTGCATTATCACATTGTGATATTATCATGATCGAGTGCACCGAATCATCACCCAATACCTCTCAAGGGACTTCAAACCAAGCACCGCCTGTGTCGTCTTTGCGTGCACTGCTTTCTCGTGAAACTCCAGCGCAAGATATAGTATTTCCTCGTCATAATAATAATCTCACCAGTGCTGAAAGACGCGCACTGATTAGTGAAATACTACACTGATTTCTTGAAATTACTAGCATAAACGACGCAGAAAACTTGCATAGGAGCTTCCAAGTGAAAATCAAGTAACGAGGGTGCGTGTAGAGTGCCATCCAACATATATACGGGCCACGGAGCACCTGTATTCCAAAAGTTCATCCAGAGACTAACTGGAGAAGAAGAAAACTCTAGAAAAAGATGGGGACAAGCATGTTTCCAATAACATGATTCCTAATTAAAATACCAAAATAAATTTCTTGCCACTAATGTCGTGCTATTCCCTTCGCGTGCATTACCACGAGCAGGTTCGAACGGTTACTCAATATCCATTGAGTTCTCAGCACCATATCATGGGCCCCCGTATAGCAAGGATCGGTCACTATAGCCAAAAAAAATACAAAAAAATCGTGGCAAAAGTTGCAAAACTCGTAAGCATTCAATTTCGATGAAAGGGAATGAATTTTTACTTGTGATATGATTACGTACCAAGTGGTAAAATATTTACTCGATTTCAGGAGCAACGTCAGCAAGGGGGTTGACAACATTCTCCATATCTTTCAAGTACAGCTGGTTACCCATCTCTTTGTACTTTTCGCTCATTTCAGCCATACCGGCCTCGAGGACAGCATCTTCTTCAACACCATAACCGTTTTCGGCAGCGTATTGACGAACATCTTCAGTAATTTTCATGGAGCAGAACTTGGGTCCACACATGGAACAAAAGTGAGATGATTTGGAGGCATCACTATCCAAGGTTTCGTCGTGGAAAGCACGAGCTGTGACAGGGTCCAATGCTAGATTGAATTGATCATTCCAACGGAATTCAAAACGTGCCTTGGACAAAGCATCATCGCGATCCTGAGCTCCAGGCAAACCCTTGGCCAAGTCAGCAGCATGGGCGGCAATCTTGTAGGCAATGATACCAGCCTTAACATCATCACGGTTGGGAAGTCCCAAATGTTCCTTTGGAGTGACATAGCAAAGCATGGCAGTTCCAAGAGCGGCAATATTGGCAGCACCGATGGCAGAGGTAATGTGATCATATCCAGGTGCAATATCTGTTGTAAGAGGGCCAAGAGTGTAGAAAGGTGCTTCGTGACACCATTCAAGTTGGTTTCTCATATTTTCAGGAATTTTGTGGAGTGGAACATGTCCCGGACCTTCATTCATGACTTGAACATCCTTTTCCCAAGCACGTTTGGTGAGTTCACCCTGAGTCTTGAGTTCAGCGAATTGGGCCTCGTCGTTGGCATCGTAAATAGATCCAGGACGGAGACCATCACCAATGGAGAGGGCAATATCATATTCGGCACAAATGTCGAGAATCTCATCCCAATGTTCGTAGGCAAAGTTCTCCTTGTGGTGGAAGATATTCCACTTGGCATGGATGGATCCACCACGGCTGACGATGCCTGTCATACGGTTAACGGTTGTGGGAACGTATCTGAGAAGAACACCAGCATGGATGGTGAAGTAATCAACACCTTGCTCAGCTTGCTCGATCAAGGTCTCACGGAAGACGTCCCAATTCAAATCTTCAGCAATCCCGTCGACCTTTTCCAGGGCTTGGTAAATAGGGACGGTTCCTACGGGAATAGCAGAGTTACGCATGATCCATTCACGTGTTTGGTGGATGTGTTTTCCGGTAGACAAATCCATGAGAGTATCTCCACCCCAGAGAGTGGACCATTGGAGTTTTTCAACTTCCTCTTCAATACTTGAGGTGACAGCTGAGTTACCAATGTTGGCATTGATCTTAACCTTGAACATACGACCGATGATTTGAGGTTCAAGTTCCAAATGCTTCTTGTTAGAGCAGATGATAGCACGACCCCGTGCTACCTCAGAACGTACAAATTCAGCATCGACACCCTCACGTTCAGCTACGAACAACATTTCTTCCGTAATCATCCCCTTCTTGGCATAGTGCATTTGTGTGTATCGTTCATGCTTGCCCTCACGGGCATCGACCCATTCCTTCCTAACCTTGGGAACACCCTTTTTGGGGTCGCAATCACGAGGTCCGGAGGTATCATACAAATCAATGTAAGGTTGGTCGGGATCTTCTAGGTGGACGCGACGAAAAGGAACTTGGAGGACATGGCCAGTCGGTTCGTGAACGACAGTCTTGTGTTCCTTGGTGGATTTAGGAAAAGCATCACTGTATGGGACAGACTTGATAGAGTCGAAATCAGGATTGTAAGGATCAAGAGTAGGCTTGGTCCTCAAAGTTGATTTGATGTTAGCTTCTTTTGTTACAAGATCTTCCAGAGGATTAAACGTACCCTCAACAGCGCCTTCAGGTTCGGAAACAACGGTCAGAGAAGTTGCCCGGCGAGTTCCAAAAGCTGGAGCAAAGGCAGACGCTTGGGCTACAACAAACGCAACGGCGATGGATCGAAAAAACATGGTGATAGACTGGTATTTTTTGATAGCTGTGTAATCCTTCTCTGGATGTACGGCAAAATTCTTTTCAGAACAAGGCTGATGTCAGTGATGGATTATGAGGCTGAAGATATTCGTTTGCGGAGTGGATTTGATGGCAATCAGGTAGGAAACCGTAAGGTGTTCAGAAACGTAAGTTCGCTGGTAGAGAAATCACGTTGATTTCTACACAATTTCAAAGATTTTCTGCATCTTCCCGCATGGAAGGAATCTTTGTGTGGCTCAGCTTACTGGATGTCCACTTCTGTAGAATTCTACGTTGCGTACTAGCATGCACGTCCACTATCGGATGATGGGCTTCCGATCTGCCAAGATATGGATATTTATCGTACGTAGACTGCTTCCTACCAGGTACGAACCGTAGTACGTACCTGTTAGAGTCATCATTGTACCTGGTACAGGTACCTGGTACAGGTATTGTACCTCGCTCATATGTACCAGGTCGGGATTAATACTGCGGATACTCCGCACTACGGACTGCTGGAAGTAATAAAATCATCCAAACATTACCAGGTACAGAGTTTTGCAAGGACTGACCTTGATGCGACGCACGAGATCACAAAAAAACATCACTCTTATTGTTTTGCATGTTGATTTGAAGCGGATTGCGGATTTGAAGACTTCAACCGTCTGTAATAGTTAAATAAGACTATAGCTTGTTTACGATCGTCTAATCCAATGCGAAAAATGATTGTTCAGCCAAAGGCGACAATATCATCTCCCAAAAGAATAGTTGAGATGTCCACGGCTTTGAGCAGTCATGGAAATTCACTTGGGTTAGATTTGCCTGGGAAAAACGGCCGAAGCCTAGCATCTGCAACGAGTAAGTGAAAGTAAAGTCTAATGGCGAGATCTCAGTCGGAAAACCCAATTGTTTGTACTTTCTTATATTTATTTCTAACATTGATTCTCTGTTGTTTCTTTGTGAAAAGTCGGTCCGATGACGATTCTAGGAGGAACAATCGGTGTTTATTCGGCTGCCTTGAGACATTCTTCATGTACATTAACACCACTATCCGTTTTTTACCTATTATTGCTAGCACTTCAGTATAGCATTATGCCTCGGATTAGTAAAAAATATGTGAATAAACGCGTCAACAAAGAAAGTGTAGCACTCGTTGAAGAAGTTGTCAAAATGAGTATCGGGGCAGGATTTTTCTTGATTGGGCCAGATGTAAGCAGTCTCAAAGGTACGTACCCATTCAACTGTGATCTACGTTGATTGCCCTGCATGTACCTTAAACTTTGTGACTCGTCTAAATCTTTTATTCTATACATATGTAGATTGGTCGTTGTCTTCATCTCTAGTATCTGCTGGCTTGCCATCTGTTTTATATGCAGTCCAAGGAGTCCTAACGTACCATGCGTATCAAAACCTGGATCCTGTCACTTTTAATGGATTGACTCAAATAAAAACATTGAGTGCTGCTCTCTGTTGCTTTCTAATTATGGGAAAGCTCCAAAGCAAGTTACAAATATTCGCACTCGGTATGCTTTCTCTTAGTACTCTCATATTTCAAGGTACCCTTGGAAAGATACTATCTAGGAGCAGTCGTGGAACTGCTGGTAAACATCACAGTGAAAATGATGTGACAGCGAATAGCTCGTCAAAGCAGCAAGCTTTGAAAACAGCTTTTGCAATGGGAGTGTTGCCATGTTTGGGTGCCACATTTTTATCTGGCCTTGCTGGTGCCTTTTCTCAGAAAGGTTTACAGATTGTTGGTGGATCGGGAAGGAATGCATACTTGTATACTGTTGAGATATCATTCTTTTCAGGTATTTGTCTTTTATTATCCATCCTAATGAAGAGATTAGTAGCATCGCGTAGCAGCATGAACGCTACTTCGATAAATGGAATAAAAGACAATGAGAAGAAGAAAGTGGTATCGACAGCAGGATACTTTGATCATTGGACATGGAAAACACTTATACCCATTGTTGTAAAAGCTTGTGGTGGAATGCTAACAGCATTAGTTCACAAGCATGCTGGAAGTGTCGTGAAAGGTTTTTCATTAGTATTGGGACTTGTTTTATCAGGGGTCTTTCAAAGTATCATTGATGACAAAGACTTGTCATTTGATCAAGTGTTCGGGACATCATTGGTGTTATTGAGTAGTTGGCTACACTTTACGAATCCTGTAGTGTCATCTCCAGCAATATCGTGAATCAAAGTGTCTTGGATGGTAAGTTGTCCGAAAAATTATTTACAAAAATGCGTGTTGCTATGTGGAGTATCTCTTTTCCAACAATATTGATTTGTTCCATTTCTCTTTGTTCATAAAGTGGTGAATCTTAGCTATACGGGGGCCCATGATATGGTGCTGAGAACTCAATGGATATTGAGTAACCGTTTGAACCTGCTCGTGGTAATGCACGCGAAGGGAATAGAAAGAATACACCTACTTACTGACATGGGTTAAGAACTTCTTCTTATTTTATGCACCAAAATATATATACATAAAATAAAATAGTATTATAATTAAAGGATTGTGAAACTAAAATCAGGAGATGGGGCAATTCACATCTTTACGCTTATTGTCTCTGAGTCCCAATAGACTGGTTGTGGTACATTATCATTTTTTTGTGTTTTCTCTGGATTTCTCTTGTTGGACTTTAAAACTTGTGTGTGTCCCTTTAGTTTTCTGGGAAGGCACTTGAGATATTTTTTCTTCTTCGCGAGATCCTCAAAAAATACGGTTCATAAATTTTGTTCATACCCCTGTCGTCCGTCCGACGTACGAGATCTCGATTAGCTCAGTTGGTAGAGCGTGAGACTGTTAATCTTAAGGCCACTGGTTCGATCCCAGTATCGAGAGTGTATCTTTTACCTCCTTTTACCCCCTTTACCTCCTTATACCCCCTTTTACCCCTTTTACCCATCGTTGCTTTCGGGACACTACACTAATTCAACATTGTGCAACTCCTTTTTTAATTTATGTTATCCGTGCCCGGCAAGAACTTAGGACCTAGCACCTACATGCGATATAGATCCTAGGACTACACTGGATCCTCTAGACTAGATTAGTCCTAGACAAGTCCAGTCTTAGAGAGGACCTCCAACCATGAGGTAGTTTGTCTAATTAGTATACCAGTGTAGGCCTTATTTCTGTAGGGACTTCTTGATTCTTTTTTATTTTATATTTTTTGTAGACCACATTTTTGTTCAGTATTGTGTGCAACTATACATGTATGTACTGAAATGGCAAAGAAGTTCTACTTTTTATTTATTATACTAGTCTACTCCTCTTTCAGTGAATTGGACGACCTCCTGTTTTAATTACTACTACTTGTGCTTCCATCTCCTGGTTAGTACTTTCAGATATCCATAGCAAATAAAGCAAAAACTAATATTTAAAAGTTTGCGAGTGTACAACTACTTGTATGATATTAGTAGATACTAACAAAAAAGCATAATGAAAAAGAATTCTTTTTTAAAATGGAAAAGTGAAATAAATGAAGAATTCCACTGAATTCTAACTTTAAAAGAGAATAAGAAGATTCCATATAATATTCAAATAGATTGAAAATGGAATACCAAACAGCATCCACTATTTCTGTTTTTGAAAATAGGATTTCAATTTGTTGGGTAAGAAATTGTTGTAAACACTCCCGCTGGTATTTTTTTAATAGTATCTGCCTTAGGAACCCTGGACAGCATAAGTTCTTTACACCGTCCCCCCCTTTTGATGGTATTTCCTGGTGTGTAAGACTTGTTTTGGAAGGTGACAAGACTTTTGTAGGCCCTGGTGTATGTGAATAATATACTAATCTTTACCAGGGCAAACAAAACAAAACATTCTTTTTTTTTGTTGGATAGCAGTAGACTGGACAGTAAATTCATGTATTATCTGCACAAGTTGTTTAAGGTTGAAGGTGGGATGTGAAAAGGAGGATGACAAAAATGGAATCAATGGCAAGTGGTGCAAGGAGGTAGTCAGCCAGGGAGGAGGAACATGAATATGGAAGCTATCATAGCTCTTTTGAAGGTGGTGACTAGGGGCAATCATATGAATAAGAATATCTTGATGAATGGCATTGCAATTGATTCTTTCTGCTTCTATCAATCAAAGTTGGGCTTTGAGCTTTGATGAAACATAAGAGATACTACTAGAGCTGATATAGAAGTTTTTGACCAACAAGAAATATTGATCCAGTTACTATGGATGGTGAGATCAGCTCTAATGATTTATACAAATAGACAGATTTATTAGCAGACTGCCCTTGTTTAAAACAAGTAACAATGATGAGAATGCATGTCAAGCACTTACAGAGAAGAACAAAAACAAGAACAACTACAGCTTGCCTCCAGATGTATAAAAAGCAACAGTGCAAATTATTTCAAGAAGGTTATGGGTACCAAAGATGAGGACATTTTAATGATTAATGATTACTGATGCCACCATTATCACTACTGTTGATTTCTTAGGTAACAGTAGTAGTGATGGTTACATTACCTGGTATAATCATTTTGATATTTTCCTTTATCTTTTACATCCAAGAAGAAGGGTAGAGAAGGCACAGAAGGGCCAGTGTTTTCTTTTTGTTGTGTTCATCCTTATTGTGGCATGATTGTGAGGAATTATATGTCAGGGTTAAGCATAAAATAGATTTACAGAGGAAACTTCAAGATCACATGGGCTTGTTGGAAATGAAATTTTTATGATACATGTAGCTGCATCACATATCTGCTAAGTAAGGTAGATTGTGTGTGATACCTGGTATATTACACAGCCTGCTGCTGAAACAGTGATTGTTATTGGTGCTAGATAATATATTTATATTTTGACCAAAGTTACAAGAAACGTTGTAACTTGGCTGAATTCAGATGGATTTACCTGTCATATACAAGAAGATATACTGTAACTTTAAAAGGCAGAAGTTGTGTGCTGAAGAAAATTAATGATATGATGATAATTTGTAGACAAAGAGTGGAGATGTTCTCTAGGGGGCAAAATTTGGTGATTTGTGGTTGTATAGACTACTATATCTAGTAACAATTTTCACTTCATTGGTTCATGGTGTATTTCTGTATTTCTCTACTATGTGATGACCCTAGTAGGACTTACACAAAGCATGAGGAGGCTTCCATAACTGATTCACTACTAAAGTATTCTAGAAAATAATAATAATGATACATTGATATGCACTGATAGCTGTTCCTACTGAGACAAGTGCACTGCTTGAAGCTGGAGCTCTTAATGATATGGCTAGAACTACAACAACAAGTTAATTTATAATTCCAGTAAATTGCATAAGTTGCCAATTTGTTTATATGTAAAAGATATTGTAAGTCCCTGGGGGTTGTCTCTACTAGTATAGTAATGATCAACCTGGTAATAAGATAGGAGAGTCTGGTCTTTGACAATTTGATAACTTAGTTTTTAGTTTCCTGTCATAGGGAGAAAGTCACTTACTGTATTGTGGATATTGCTGTAGTAAGCAAGTTGTGCAACAGGTGATCCAGTGGGCACTCATTGGCTGCCTTGGAGAGTTCAGTTCACATGGTAAAACCAAACTCTGCCAGATGCAAACTCTAATTAGACTGTCCATAGAATCCCATACATAAAATAGGTGTCACAACCAACCAGCAGATTGGCAAGTGTTTTTTATTACTAGTTAAAATAGCTCATAATTGATTCACTCCAACAAAGTCTACTCCCTTTTAATATTTGTTGTCAGCATAGTGCAATTGCAGATAACTTACCAAATGAAGATGTACCCAGACCCATCAGAGAGTTTAAGTCTTCTTCACTGACAACTTAGCAGTAGTACTTGATTGAAATCTTGTTAGCTAACTTCACTTGTAGAAGTATTAGTACTGTGATGATGAAAATATACTTAAACTTTATTCAGTACTAGTTTGTTTGGGGGGGGCTTTACTGCAGTAAAATATATGAAAATTGTTACATGATGTATTTAACATTTGGTGTGCCCTTGAGTACTAGAAATAATGGGTGTTCCATAAGGATGGGAGGTTCTTATAGAAAAATTGCTTGCTTATTGCTTTACTTGTAGGAAGGATTTCTCATCTTCTTTGCTATTATTATGTGTGAAGAGAAAGTAAAACAAACAAGTTTTTTTCTTGGTTGCTTGCTGGTTTTTACTTATGGCTTTGCTGGTGGTAGAATGTGATAGACCTTGGTTATATGGGGTGATGATGTAGTAATGGTCAGTTCTTTACTTCATCATTATTTTTAGTAAATGTTTCTCACTTCTTTCCTTCTTTTATTTAGTAGTGTTACATACCTACCACCACCAGTACCAGAATCTATTCTCTTGTGAAACAATTTTCTTAATATTTATACATTCACAAATTTTATAAGGTGTGTATTGAATTTTCTGTTATACTTTCTCAATGTCCTATTCTCACATCAAATCCATCAAGCAAAACTGCCCAATTTGTTTTCTTAGGCTTCCACACTCCTCCTCTGTATCAGTTCTGTATCACCAGTATCCTTTGTTTTCCCTTTTCTTAATTCATACAAGAGCCATATCATTGTCTTTTTTCTGATTTTTGTTCAAGCAAACAATAAGAAGAAGTTTATTTGAAAGATCATAAGGAAAGAAATAGTCATCAAATGCTGTGCAATGATTCTTTGATTAATTCTTTTGTTGTTGCTTTGATGCTCTACTTGCTAATATAGAAATTATGCACAAGTAGCTAACAGTGGAGATAGGCTTTTTCTCTTGATGTAATTCTTCCCTATAAAGTAGCAAACAAGATAATTAGTGCTGGTTGTCATATATTTTTTTCCATGTATTACTAAAAAATCTTCTCCAGGAAAGTTGCTCCAATCACTCTAAATTGACAAGGAAAGCTGTGCCTTTGAATTCAATAATCAATTTAAAATTAAGTTGATCTATCTTTCAATTTACACACTTAAAAATTTATTGTACAAATCTGGTACTAAGAAAGAGTAAGGCACAAGAGCAGCATGGTGGTTGCTTGCTGCTCTTCCTTATAATTTTTAATACATGGTGCAACTCTTGTTTCTTGAATTTTTCTTGGACAAAGTGAAAAAGAATTACTTTAGTCTTCCTTTTATTTTAGATTTCATTCCATTAGACAACACTCTGAAGAGGCAGCAGAAGTAATTTTCTATTAAAAACATCTTCCACTAGTAGGGATGAAAGAGGCAAGAGTGCCTGCCAAAATCAGAGTATTTACAACATGAATACAATGATTTGTATATTTGTTGAGTATGTCTTCTTGATTTTACATTTTTAGTGAAATACAATACCAAGGAACTGCAGACATAGATGACCAGAAAACAAGGAGAGATACTAGTATACATGGTGTTTATCCCCAAGCTCTGTTATCTAGTCCTCAATTTTATCTACTGTGGTGAAAAAGGAGAGCAGTAGGAAATCCTCATCTCTTTCCCAGTTCCCAGCAGGTCAGAGTAACTAATTTTACAGAATGAGCTGCTAGGAGCATGTTTTTGAGCTGTGTATATTATGCCAGTAACTACTATGTTATCATTGAAACCCAGAACACTACATGCAACTTTCTTTAACTTCTTTAGTCAATTCACTTATTGCTCCAAAAAGAAAAAGGACATCCAGCCTATATGAGCAGGTACATGTGTACAAAAGGTACTACACCAATTGCCAACTAATCCTAACAACTGAAGAGGTTTGTTGGCAAAAAGAAACTCTCTTAGATTTGGTGGAAGCTGATAATATCTATTTCAGACTCTGCTCTTCAAGAAATTTAGAGGGCAACCTAGCTGCTGTGCCCTGCTTTATCAATAAAAGAAAAAATACTAAATTCCTCTACTACTACTATCTACTACTAACACATCTAGACAAGAGTTGTTCTTGTTTTCTTAAGTACACTACATAGCAAAGAAAAATATATATTTGGTGGTGCTATCAGTATAGCAAAGCAAGTAGTTCATCTTCCTTTTCTACAGGTATTGAGTATCAACAAGACAACTCTTGGACAATTTCAAAGAAGTAACACCCAAGAAAAAAACATGGACAGTAAGAAGCATCAAATTATTGTATACTACAGTATGGTAATGCTGGTGGTACAGGAAGTCACAGAGACTGATAACTGATATCTAGCTTTAGTACATGTTTTACTTCAATATTACATATGATACCTCCTGTGGCTACCATTCCATCACAATAAGCAACTAACTAAGACTGGTGGACTTCCATTTATAGTACTTTTCTGATACCATCCACTCACTTTCTACAAAAAACATAGATTGTAGAAACATTATATTGCATCATGCTCAATATTATCTAAGAATAAGAGAGCCACCATGTTGTATATGGTGTTTGCTGCTATTTTTGGGAGCCCACATGGATAGACTATTTTTTCTTAGTAGTGCATCATAGGAAGAAATACCAGAAATAGCATATAACTGGCTTTGGCAACATCTCACCACACACCAGCAGTAGAAAACATTATTATATCTACTGAAGATGAAGAACAAAAAGATTATATTTAATAATGATGACAATGTTGTTGATGAGTCTCTTTTTGCCTATTTTGTGACAACCCTACTTGTAAGAAGAGTTTGATGAAGGTTTAGTAAAAAATACTATTCTCATGATGAACTAATGTCTATCTGACAATGGAGGAATGTGTGCTATTGTTAGTATGTACTGACTTATTAGTATTTATTATATTTCCTTGTTGCCTTCCCTTTTTTCTTCCATTGCAATATTACTATGTATATCTAACATTTATCTCACTCAAGTCCATGTATTAGTTAAATATAATCCCTGCCCTCCAAGAATAAGTAGCAATCTTGTGTTGTTGTAAACAAGTGTTGCAAAGTCAAGCTTGAATTTTTCCCAAATATAAGAAATTTTGTGCTTGAAAAATTGCCTCATTGCTTATTTTATATATTGGTGGTGTAGGATAAACATGCTCATGATACTTCTGATTTCACATCACACTGTAATTCTATGTTTGTGTCTTCTTGAGGTTTGTATGAAGCCACCCTTACTAGATACTTTTTATGATAAGTAGTTATTATTTCATAAAAAAAGTTCTACAATATATTCAAACTTTCCAATTCTCACTTTTACAATAATTTACTTCTTTTATTCAGTAAACTCCCCCTAGTACTAAATATAGTCACACTTAAAATATTTGTACTGTCTTTGCTGTCTATCACTTTTCTTGCCACACCTCTGCTGGTTTTGCATGTGTCTGCTGTTTCACAATGCTTTATCTCATGTAAGCTATCACTATTACTACAAAGGGACAGAACAGTAACCACATATTTACCTACATTGGTTAAGAACTGTGCAATAAGATGTACCATAGTATACCATGGTTGTTTTTTTCTTATTTTATGTACCATATATATACATAAAATAAAATAGTATTATAATTAAAGGATTGTGAAACTAAAATCAGGAGATGGGGCAATTTACATCTTTACGCTTTTTGTCTCTGAGTCCCAATAGACTGGTTGTGGTACATTATCATTTTTTTGTGTTTTCTCTGGATTTCTCTTGTTGGACTTTAAAACTTGTGTGTGTCCCTTTAGTTTTCTGGGAAGGCACTTGAGATATTTTTTCTTCTTCGCGAGATCCTCAAAAAATACGGTTCATAAATTTTGTTCATACCCCTGTCGTCCGTCCGACGTACGAGATCTCGATTAGCTCAGTTGGTAGAGCGTGAGACTGTTAATCTTAAGGCCACTGGTTCGATCCCAGTATCGAGAGTGTATCTTTTACCTCCTGTCCCCCTTTTCCCCCTTTTACCCATCGTTGCTTTCGGGACACTACACTAATTCAACATTGTGCAACTCCTTTTTTAATTTATGTTATCCGTGCCCGGCAAGAACTTAGGACCTAGCACCTACATGCGATATAGATCCTAGGACTACACTGGATCCTCTAGACTAGATTAGTCCTAGACAAGTCCAGTCTTAGAGAGGACCTCCAACCATGAGGTAGTTTGTCTAATTAGTATACCAGTGTAGGCCTTATTTCTGTAGGGGCTTCTTGATTCTTTTTTATTTTATATTTTTTGTAGACCACATTTTTGTTCAGTATTGTGTGCAACTATACATGTATGTACTGAAATGGCAAAGAAGTTCTACTTTTTATTTATTATACTAGTCTACTCCTCTTTCAGTGAATTGGACGACCTCCTGTTTTAATTACTACCTCTAACCATTCATTCCATCCTCCTGGTTAGAACTTCCAGAGATAACTACCAGCTACTTGTACGACAATACACCAACAAAATGTCTCAATGAATACTCCAAAGAATGACTTTCAATTTCTATGTTAAATATTCTAAAAGGAAAAAAGATTGGTTCTCACGCAGTGTTTCATCTTTCATCATTACAAGAGTGAACTGAACCACTTACGAAATAATCAAAAAATGACAAGGACGAACAAAGAAAAAACATTTTCGGAATGAAAGAAATCAGAAATAGAAAGCATTTTCATTTCGTTTAAAATATGTTCTTAAGTTATCAAAAGAAAATATTGAGACATTCCAGTAAAGTTTATAATTTAGCGAACTTCAAGTCCAAGTCCTTCAGACTGTTCTCGCATGTTGTCTTGCAATTCATTCACTTCATCATCAGTAAGACTACGGTCCATAGAACGGTAGGTAATACGATAACATTTGGAAGCTCTGTTTGTCTTGGGGTGGACAAATTCATCAACAAGATCGATCTTTTCAACAAGGTCTCCAGCTACACCACGTGCCATTTCAAAGAAGTCATTCTCTACAAAGTCTTCAGGCAACCAAAAGGCGATATCCTTGTAGCACGGAGGGTACTTGGAGTAAGGCTTGAAGGTTGTAATTTCACCAGCCTTGAATTGTTTGTGGAAACGACTATCTTCTGTCCAGAATAATCGGATATCGGGAATCTTGAAAAGGACCATAGCCAAACGTTCTAATCCCAAACCGAAGGCCCATCCACGGCGGTCCTCACGTCCAGCCATTTCCAATACTTCGGTATGGATAACACCACAACCCAAAACTTCTAACCATTCACCTTCATACAAAATCTCACATTCAAAACTAGGTTCTGTGAAAGGGAAGTAATCATCAGCCCAGCGTTTTTCGACAGGTCCAAACAAATGATCCATCAAACCCTCAAGTGTCGCCTTGAGATCATCCGCAATCATTTTACATTCATCACTTTCCAACCATTCTTCCTTCGAAAGACCATCAGCACCCTTGACAGTGTCTTTATCAAAGAGCTTTACACCCTCAAGTTGATGGAATGCAGGATAATGCGATGCATCAATCTCATCACGACGGTAAACATCACCAGCACACAAAAAGCATTCATATCCATCACGTAAATGCATACTTTGATGTGCGGAGGTATGTGTCCTCAACAGGGTATCATCGGTAATGTAATAGGTATCAGATTTAGATCGACCAGGATGTTCAGGGGGGATACGTAAATCATCGAAGCATTGTTTACAGGTTACAATAGGATCTTCAGCATCAAAAACCTTGTATTCCTCATCGAGTGATGCAAAGTATTCTTGAATCTTTGCGCGGATAATTCCAATAGGGTGTTCTTCTTTGGTGTGTAATCCACGCCCAACAAGCTCAGCAATATGAGGTGGGACATTGTTATTCGGGTCATCAGTACAATAGCGATCTACACCAGCATAATTCTCAACTGGGGCAGATGCAGAAAAGAGTTTTGTTGTAGCAGCAGCCTTGGTTCCAAATGCTGGAGTAGGTGCAGTAAAACCTTGCACTGCCGCAGCAAGGACTGTTGCGATAGTAATAGACAAGACCTTCATCTTAATATTTGGTTGGGATTGCACTGCTTTTGATGGCGTCGTAGTTGTACGGGTTGCGATAAGTTGGTAGTCTTGAGGCACAAAGTACACGCTGTGATAAAAAGCCAGCAAAGAACAACTGACAAGATATTCTGAAGTGGAGATTTCCTCTTTGCTGGCGACTGACTTCGCTTTGATAGAGCCGATGCAAGCGTTGGTAGGACCTCCCTATTGCTCGATGCGCAAGTGATGTTTGTGCGGTTTGTTTGGCGTATGACTCACACAACACGTACGAGTACCTTACAACATGACGTGCGCACGTGGAAGCTTGACCGTCGTCCGTACTTTCAAAATTGGGTGTCTTTTTGTGACTCGTGCGCGATGAAACGTGCGTTAATTTTTCGCGCCAAAAAACTGCACTTGACCTTGCATCCCCCGAATCGTTCGACTACGATAGGCAGTTTGAATTTTTTTTTCTGATCTGCAGAAAAAAAATGATTTTTTTCTTTCAAGATACGAGTTCGCTCCAACAACAACTCAACAGGACAGCAACAAATCCATCGAGAAAACACACCAAAGTATCTTCCTAACATCAAGATCACGGCACCCAGAAAGATCAAAACCTCATCCAAAATAAACATGTCTCGCAACAGTAAACGAAAGTCACAACAACAACAAGGGAGTGATAAAAAAACTAAAACACCTCGTCAAACCTCACTTGCAGGATTTTTTGGTGGTGGTGCTTCTACGAAAGAAGAAAAGAAGGACGTTCCCATTACATCTTATACAATATTTTGTGATTTAGATGGGGTATTATGTGATTTTGATTCCAGTGTTCAACAATTATTTGGTGGTAAAAAACCATCATCTCTTAATCCAGGAATGATGTGGGGTACAATCAATAAAAATCCTGGTTTCTACGAAAATATACCATGGACATCCGATGGGAAACAATTATGGAATACATTGTTAAACGAAACCAACTCTATACCCAATATTTTGACAGGTGTAAGTTTTTCTCTAGAGAACTAATAGAAGAGAGATTAGGGTTATACTGTAGTAGGTTGCGATGGAAGAGTTTTTTTAAAATGCACCATCGTCGTCGGGTATGATTATTTTCCTTTTTTCTCATTCCTTTATTTTTTGTGCATTCTCTCATTATCTTTTTGATACATCACATACTTATTGTCAAAACAATCAAGTGTCCCATGACCAAATGGTGCAAAGACGAGAAAGCTACATGGTGTGCAAGAGAATTGGGTGTAAAGACAAATCATGGTGAGTTTTTTGTTTTGTTTTTTTGAAGTGACGACCAAGACCAATCCAACCCTCTCTATAGAAAACGGATAGGTCTTTCTCCATACAAAATCAGCGCGAAGGACAATATCTCATGCTCCTTTTGGATTCTGCCTTTTAAAATTGATATTGTTTATCATAGTTGATATGACTGGGGAAAAGAAAAGACACGCAACAGTGAAAGGACGAAAACAAAAGGATATCGTGAATGTCATTACATGTTGGAGTCGAAATAAACATTGTGAAAGTTTTTATAAAAAGGGAACACAAGCGTACGTTTTTTTTTAGAAGAGTTGTTGTCGTCTCGTTCTTTGGTGGTGTGATGTTTGTTTTCTCGAGATACTCTAGGAGCCATTGGACCTCATTACAAACTAATTTTTTTGACATACATCCTGTTCATTATGTAATATGCAGTGTTCTTATTGACGACCGCGAAGAACTGGCTGCAAAATGGGAAGAAGCAGGTGGACTTTTTATTCACCATACAGATACCGCCTCCACACTAAAGCTGCTGAAGAAACATGGCATTTTGGTAAAGTCATCTTCTTCGACTAGTACGACATCTTCCGACACTACTACAAGCAGTAGTCAAGGTGACAAATCCATCAAGGTAAGAATATCTTTTGTACAATGATTCGACTGCTGTGTATTACGAAGCTTTAGTGTTTGTTGTGTTTCAATTTTTCTCCTTATCATATATATCTAACTTATTGAGTTTTCGCTCTCTCTCAACCGCAACTTGTACTTGCATAGACACCACCATCCGAAGAAACAAAATCATTATCTTTACAAACAAAATCATCTTTGGAAGAAGATGATTTACCATATGATTTACCACCGGATACTCCATAAAATAAAATGCGAAAGAAAGAGGGATGTTCCAAGACAGAGACATATTCCGTGACTGCGCATGTACGACATCACAACTAATAGATCTACCGGAAAAGAGAATGAGAAAGTTTCAATGTCAGTCGTTTGTGAACAATGGTCAATTCAGTCTTTTACTATAAGTTACTGATACCTTTCTTCTTCTTTTGTCGTTTAGCTAATTTCGATGATAAATTGCCAATTGGTGCTGTTTGCTTTGTCACTTTTTTGTTACTTCCACGTCCATCTTGGACATATTGTTGATATTGATCTAACAATTCATCATCGGTCAGCTTGTTTTGTTGTCGCTTTTTAGCAGAACTACCTCGACGATTACCACCATTAGCACTTTCCATACAACCTAAGTTATCATTCCAATTTTCAGATACAGATTTATTGAATCCACCAAAGGATCGTCGTCCTAACAGTGATGATTTATACCCATACATATCTACCGATGAGGCTATTTGAAAATTGTCATCATCGTTAGCTTTTTCGTCGTCGGATGATTCCACGATCATGTTTTGATCATCATTATCATTTCCATCTTCTAGATCCATATTGGTGGAAGTATCATTATTATTGACATTCAATTCTTCCGTTTCCAATGCTTCTTCTCTTCTATTTGGTGACAGTTTTGGAGATTGTGATCGTCTTCTTCTTTGAAAAGTGGAGGATGAGGAGGAGATGTTTTCGTTTGTAGAACTTTTACTTGTTTTGGGAGTTACAACATCATCATTATTTTTTCCTCGTTGCATAAATCTCATTTTCATGGTTAACCCTGATAATTGTTTTTTCTTACTGTCGCTCGTTGTAGATGGTAATTGATTCTTCTCTCCTGCAACACCCGCATTTCCCCTATTGTTCCGTGGTGTTGTTATTGTTTTTGAATTTTTATTTTTCATTTTCTTGGACGATGATGACGACGAAGGAGTTTGTTCTTCCGGTTTTGCAGTTCCCGGTTTCCACATGTTGTGACTTTTACAGAAAGATAGGAATTCGAAATTGACGTTTGGAGTCAATCCAATGTTGACTTAGTTTGCCGCCGCTAGGAATTTGAGTGTGTCGAGATTGTGTGAGTACGAAAGAAATCGAAAGTTAATTATGATTTGATATCTTTTGAACGGTAGTGTATGAAATTTCTTTTGTTTCCCTTGCTTGCTGACTGTGGATGCAATAAGATTTACTGTTCTATATATGTGTCCTTGGGTGTCTATTCTTTTTAGATTGTGTTGTACGGTCGGGGGTCCATCACCATGTGTGTGTTGTTGCATAGTTTTGTGTTCGACGCAAACCAAAAATCTTGATGAGAGTTATTTTTTTCTTTTTTTGATTTGATTTTTGATGTTGTCTGATGTTTGTCCGTTTTTTGAATGGTGATACGCGTGTGTGGGCTTCTTTGTTCGCAAGCAAAATCACTCCTAGTCAAGCGGTTTTCTTTTCATGAATATTCTAGAGAGTAGGGGGAGAGAAAATGAGGGGAGAAAGCAAGACATGAATGACTGAAAGATTTTTTATTCTTCCGAATGCTCGCAACATCACGATGGTAAGCAGGAAAGTCGGCATATTTGGATCCGTGCATCATTATTGATAGAAGTCAATGATTGTGTACAAACTTGGTGTGTACCAACACAAGTAGCAGTAAACTGAAAAGCCATGTGTAAAAAATACGGGATTGCAACATTTTTGGAGAAAAAGAACAAATAATCAGAAACAATGACGGAGTTGTCACGACGCATGGTAGTGTGCCAGATGGAATTTTTTTTTGCGTTGACACAGTCTCAAGATAAGTATGGATTTGTTTCATGACACACAATTACACATGCTTTTTGACTCTACATGCCATGATTGAGTTGGGAGAAGAAAACCACAACAGTACGTACAGTACGAGCTTGTACATGTGTGTCATGATTTCAACTAGATTCTTCGATAAGACGACAATGCGCAAATATGAAATAAGGAGACCTTTGGAAGGATATCTAGTCCGTACTGCGGCTAGAAGCAAAAAATATCAAAAGAAATTGTACTATACTTTAGACTTTTGAAGAGTGCACAAGTCGTACACCAGCGATGCTCCCTGTGTGCATTTGTTCAAAATATCATTCAGAATCTATAGTTATTGCATATCGGTTATAATCGCTATTCGTCATTTGGTGGTGTTGATATTTTGGTTTTGGAAAATCATTACGATGAAAATATGGGTGAGGATGAGAAGAATCTTCAATCTACAACAACGACTCTTTCGATCTTCTGAAAATTCGTTGTATAATGAGACTCAAAAGAGTACAAGATTCTTCAATCCAAGATCAAGATTGATGTCGAATGATTCCTCTTCAAACCATTCATTGTCCTTATCCAATACTCCCAGTAAACCTTCTCATTGGCATGCACCCATTATTTATCACCTCAAACAAATGAAAATGTCATCGGTTGTTCTTCCAAGGCAACGATGTTTTTCAACTCAAAACACCTTTCAAGATGATGGACGACATGATGAAGTTATTTCCAAACTTGTCCAGCATTATCAAAATAATAGTACGTTTGCCAGCAGCATATTCTGTTATACCTGCTTGCAGTGAAAAGTCATCTAACTTTTGATTTATTATTCTTGAAAATATTACCTTACAGACCCTGCTACAACAAACGACAATCATGGTTGTCGTCGAGCCAATGTCATCTTACCATGTGGATATGGTAAAACAAATCTAGCCATACGAATGCTCGAGGAGTTTTACAAGGGGTCACTATTTGACTCTTCATTAACTATTCCTACGGCTGTGTATGTTACTCCTACACTGGAATTAATCTATCAGACATACCAGCGTATTGCGAAGTCGGGTCTAATTGAAGAAAATTCTATATTGGTTGTCGCTAGTTCCGGTGGAGGACCAATGTCAATGTGTTCCACAGAACCACATACCATTCATAATTATTTCTTTGGAAATAATTCATTATCAAGGCGTTTGTTATTGACGACCTACAAATCTTTACCACGAATAGGTGAATCCATACAACTGCATCATTCAATGGACTCGATTGATTTTGGCATATTTGATGAAGCTCACCATATGGAAGGTAACGGAACAGAAACACAGTATGGATTGCATGATGCGAATATTCCCATTGACCGGCGCTTGTTCATGACTGGAACGCCTAGGAACCCTGTTCAACATAACAAATCTAAACCAAGCGACAGTAAAACAGGTCAGAATATTACCGTGCTGAGTAATGGTATCGGCGGCGATAATGAATTCAATGTAGAGCATCATCATGAGAACATCGTAGAGGATACTACTCTTGCCACTATGGAATCAGAAGATTCACCACAACATCATGGTTTTCCTGTAAGGAATTTTAAGAACCTAACATTGTTTGGACCAACAATAGTGGAGAAATCTTACAGGGACAGTGAACAGGAAAAGATTACTGTACCAATTAAGTTGTTGGTTATCAGTCATAAAGAAGTGTGTGATATGATGCAGAGGCAAGACATCATAGTAGACAAATCTCGAATTAGAGATAAGGAGTACTGGTTATCCTTCTTTCTCCTGTGTGCCTTTGAAATCGAACCCAATATACGGCATGTACTATCTTTCCATAGTGACAATGAGAGAGCTAATTGGTTTACACACGAGTTAACGAAGTCTTTGGAAGAGCGCGGTGACATTGATGATGTGTGGGTTAAAAAAGTCGACGGATCTATGTCATCAATGGCCCGGAACAGAGAGTTGAAGAAGGCCGAGTCGATAAAGAAATCTGTCATTGCCAACTGCAGGGTGTTTAGCACTGGAAAGGATTGGAAGTGGGACCTAGTTTATATGGCTGATATTCCAAGCAAACCTTACCTAATCAAGCAGATGATTGGTCGTGTTAGTCGTCCATCCGAAAACAAGGAACGAGGGTACGTCCTTGTACCACTTTTGTGTTGTGACTTGGATGAGGCTCATAATACTCTGGTTCAAGAAGAAATATCGACAGACAATAGTATGCAATATGAAAGATTGGAGATTGTGTTTGGTGCCATGCTACAGGGCAATCAAGAACTCGCAGAAGCTGTTGACACTTTATTTTCAAAATCGACAAAAGTCAGTGTGCAATCCAAAATATATCAAAATGCGCGTAAATTATTTAATAACTCGCTTCGTCTTCCTTCCGACTGGCCGTATGGACAACAACAAGATTGTATAAAATGTGTAACTGGTAAAAAGCCGTCCAATGATTGGGATGTAATGCTTGACTTGCTGAAACAATATGAAGAACGAGAACATCATTGTT